>JALJCO010001285.1:0-95495 GCA_023101725.1 Atherinomorus stipes
ACCTCATCATGATGATGAGAATCTCCCATTCCACCTCATCGTAATGAGAATCTCCCGTTCCACCTCATGGTGATGAGAATCTCCCGTTCCACCTCATGGTGATGAGAATCTTCGTTCCACCTCATGGTGATGAGAATCTCCCGTTCCACCTCATGGTGATGAGAATCTCCCGTTCCACCTTATCATAATGAGAATCTCCCGTTCCACCTCGTGGTGATGAGAATCTCCCGTTCCACCTCATGGTGATGAGAATCTCTCGTTCCACCTCATAGTGATGAGAATCTCCCGTTCCACCTCATGGTGATGAGAATCTCCCGTTCCACCTCATGATGATGAGAATATCCCGTTCCACCTCATGGTGATGAGAATCTCCCGTTCCACCTCATCGTAATGAGAATCTCCCGTTCCACCTCATGGTGATGAGAATCTCCCGTTCCACCTCATGGTGATGAGAATCTCCCGTTCCACCTCATGATGATGAGAATCTCCCGTTCCATCTCATCGTGGTGATGAGAATCTCCCGTTCCACCTCATGATGATGAGAATCTCCCGTTCCACCTCATGATGATGAGAATCTCCCGTTCCACCTCATGGTGATGAGAATCTCCCGTTCCACCTCATTGTGATGAGAATCTCCCGTTCCACCTCATGATGATGAGAATCTCCCGTTCCACCTCATGATGATGAGAATCTCCCGTTCCACCTCATGGTGATGAGAATCTCCCGTTCCACCTCATGGTGATGAGAATCTCCCGTTCCACCTCATGGTGATGAGAATCTCCCGTTCCACCTCATTGTGATGAGAATCTCCCGTTCCACCTCATGGTGATGAGAATCTCCCGTTCCACCTCATGGTGATGAGAATCTCCCGTTCCACCTCATGGTGATGAGAATCTCCCGTTCCACCTCATGGGGATGAGAATCTCCCGTTCCACCTCATGGTGATGAGAATCTCCCGTTCCACCTCATGGGGATGAGAATCTCCCGTTCCACCTCATGGGGATGAGAATCTCCCGTTCCACCTCATGGTGATGAGAATCTCCCGTTCCACCTCATGATGATGAGAATCTCCCGTTCCACCTCATGGGGATGAGAATCTCCCGTTCCACCTCATGGGGATGAGAATCTCCCGTTCCACCTCATGATGATGAGAATCTCCCGTTCCACCTCATGGTGATGAGAATCTTCGTTCCACCTCGTGGTGATGAGAATCTCCCGTTCCACCTCATGGTGATGAGAATCTTCGTTCCACCTCATCATGATGAGAATCTCCCGTTCCACCTCATGGTGATGAGAATCTCCCGTTCCACCTCATGGTGATGAGAATCTCCCGTTCCACCTCATGGTGATGAGAATCTCCCGTTCCACCTCATGGCGATGAGAATCTCCCGTTCCACCTCATGGCGATGAGAATCTTCCGTTCCACCTCATGGCGATGAGAATCTTCCGTTCCACCTCATGGTGATGAGAATCTCCCGTTCCACCTCATGGCGATGAGAATCTTCCGTTCCACCTCATGGTGATGAGAATCTTCCGTTCCACCTCATGGTGATGAGAATCTTCGTTCCACCTCGTGGTGATGAGAATCTTCGTTCCACCTCATGGTGATGAGAATCTTCCGTTCCACCTCATGGTGATGAGAATCTTCCGTTCCACCTCATGGTGATGAGAATCTTCGTTCCACCTCGTGGTGATGAGAATCTCCCGTTCCACCTCATGGTGATGAGAATCTCCCGTTCCACCTCATGGTGATGAGAATCTCCGGTTCCACCTCATGGTGATGAGAATCTTCGTTCCACCTCATCATGATGAGAATCTCCCGTTCCACCTCATGGTGATGAGAATCTCCCGTTCCACCTCATGGTGATGAGAATCTTCGTTCCACCTCATGGTGATGAGAATCTTCGTTCCACCTCATGGTGATGAGAATCTTCGTTCCACCTCGTGGTGACGCTCAGGTTGATCTTCTGCAGGTCGTCTTGTCCGTGTCTACAGGACTCGATGCTGCCGTGTGATTGGCTGGTTAGTTGTGTTACCTACGTGGAGCTGGTGCATATCCTGAAGGAACGGTGAAGGTTGAGGACGTGTAAATAACACGTGTCACACGCTCCGTGTGCATGTGCGCATGCACACGGACAGCAAGCCCGTCCGTGTGCATGTGCGCATGCACACGGACGGGCTTGCTGTCCATGTGCATGCGCACATGCACACGGAGCGTGTGACACGTGTTGCACCATCTGCACTGTGCTGTCGTTCTCTGCTTTCAGAACATAATGAGTTGGTTTTGGAGATTTCTGCAAACAGTTGCTGGGAAGCAATTAAGTTTAGGTTAATTGGAAACATGACGTGTTTGCTGAAGCTCGGTCTGCAGAATCTGCCAATCTGTGAAGTTTATCACATCATATTCAGATTTCTTTGTTATTGTTGCTGTTTTCTGCTAATTGGTTGAAAACCAAACATGATGAGGTTGAACTTGTGCGTTTTTTCTCCCTTGGTTGGCAGCAAACATTCCTGGACTACAGCTGTGTGAAAAAGTGTTTCCTCTTTCCTGATTTCTTATCGTTTTGCATGTTTGTCACATTTACATGTTTCAGATCATCAAACAAATTTAAATATTCCACAAAGATAACACAAGTAAACACAAAATACGTTTTTTTTTTTTTTTTTTTTACTTGTCCTGTCCAGCATCGAAGCAAGCAGAATGGAAATCTGATTGCTTTATTCTGTTGAACAGTTTTGCTTTACCAAGCGGAGCTTTATGAACATAAGGCTCCACTTGATATCATGTTTATTCATTTTATTTCTTTAATTAAACATTTGTGTATTACACCATTCCATTTCATACTGCTGGGCCTGACAAGGGAGAAATGAAAGTTAACAGAGGTAATGATAGAAAGTGAAACAGAGAGAGAGGAGTAAGGAAGAGGAAGAGAGAGAGGAGAGAAAACATGAATCCACTTCCACAGTTCACTGGTGCATCTGTACCGCGATCCCTAAACAACCAAGGTCTCTGTTGGAAAACAAAACAAGCAATCCCCTACAGGAGGACCTGCAGGTGGCTTAAATATCCTCAGATCATACAAACACACACAAACACACGCAGAGAAGAGGTACAACCTAGTCAGCGCGATGGGAAGTAGAGAAGAGGTACAACCTAGTCATCGCAATGGGAAGCAGAGAAGATGTACAACCTAGTCATCGCAATGGGAAGCAGAGAAGAGGTACAACCTAGTCATCGCAATGGGAAGCAGAGAAGAGGTACAACCTAGTCAGCGCAATGGGAAGCAGAGAAGAGGTACAACCTAGTCAGCGCAATGGGAAGCAGAGAAGAGGTACAACCTAGTCATCGCAATGGGAAGCAGAGAAGAGGTACAACCTAGTCATCGCAATGGGAAGCAGAGAAGAGGTACAACCTAGTCATCGCAATGGGAAGCAGAGAAGAGGTACAACCTAGTCAGCGCAATGGGAAGCAGAGAAGAGGTACAACCTAGTCAGAGCAACGGGAAGTAGAGAAGAGGTACAACCTAGTCAGCGCAATGGGAAGCAGTGTCACAGTGTCAACATGCATAATAAAGGGTCTCCGTGGTGATACAGTCATGCAGATGCAGCCTCGTCTCTGCAAGGAGGAGGAAGCCCGCAAGGCTCACGACCCAGGCCCCCAGCAGCCACCCAGAGGCCCAGATCCCAGCCCCCCCCCCCCCCCCCAAAGAGCGGACATGCATCCCCCGAAGGGCGGCAAAAGGCGGCCCCAGCCGGAGCCCCCTGCAGTCTGGGGGCCCAGGCCCCAGCGGACCAAGACCAGCAGCTGCCGACCCCACCGGGCGTCCCCCGGAGCGGAGACAGCGCTGGGCCCATACGGTTTTTAAATGAAGATTTTTATTAGTAAGGAGAAAAATCCAAACCTCCATGGTCCTGTGTGAAAAAGTAATTGCCCCCCCGTTAAAACATAAATGAACTGTGGTTTATCATCTTTGGAAAGCTGAGTTCAGTTTCTATCCACATCCAGGCCTGATTACTGCCACACCTGTTCTCCATCAGAAATCCCTTAAATAGGACCTGCCTGACAAAGTGAAGTAGACCAAAAGATCCTCCAAAGCTAGACATCATGCTGCCATCCAAAGAAATTCAGGAACAAATGAGAAACAAAGTCATTGAGATCTATCAGTCTGGAAAAGGTTCCAAAGCCATTTCTAAAGCTTTGGGACTCCAGAGAACCACAGTGAGAACCATTATCCACAAATGGTGAAAACATGGAACAGTGGTGAACCTTCCCAGGAGGGGCCGGCCGACCAAAATGACCCCAAGAGCACAGCGACGACTCATCCAAGAGGTCACAAAAGACCCCAGAACAACATCCAAGAACTGCAGGCCTCACTTGCCTCAATGAAGGTCAGTGTTCATGACTCCCCCATCAGAAAGAGACTGGGGGGCAAAAATGGCTGCATGGCAGAGATCCAAGACCAAAACCACTGCTGAGCAAAAAGAACATAAAGGCTCGTCTCAGTTTGGCCAGAAAGCATCTTGATGATCCCCAAGACTTTTGGGAAAATACTCTGTGGACTGACGAGACAAAAGTGGAACTTTCTGGAAGGTGGGGGTCCCATTACATCTGGCGTAAAAGTAACACGGCATTTCAGAAAAGGAACATCATAGCAACAGTAAAATATGGTGGTGGTAGTGTGATGGTCTGGGGCTGTTTTGCTGCTTCAGGACCTGGAAGACTTGCTGTGGTAAATGGAACCATGAATTCTGCTTCTACCAAAAATCCTGAAGGAGAACGTCCGGCCATCTGTTGGTGACCTCAAGCTGAAGCGCACTTGGGTTCTGCAGCAGAACAATGATCCAGAACACACCAGCAAGTCCACCTCTGAATGGCTTAAGAACAACAACATGAAGACTTTGGAGTGGCCTAGTCAAAGCCCCCACCTGAATCCCATTGAGATGCTGTGGCATGACCTTAAAAAGGCGGTTCATGCTGGAAAAGCCTCCAATGTGGCTGAATTACAACAATTCTGCAAAGATGAGTGGAACAAAATTCCTCCACAGCGCTGTAGAAGACTCACTGCCAGTTATCACAAACGCTTGATGCAGTTGTTGCTGCTAAGGTGGAACAACCAGTTATTAGGTTTAGGGGGGGTCACTTTCTCACACAGCTGCATGTACGCCACATAATTCCTTTTGTTGCGGAGTTTTCTGTGAGTGCTGCTCTTTCATGCTGCGCTTTATCTGGCAGTCGTAACACAGAAACAGGAGCTGAAGCTGGTCCGTGCAGGTCCACAGAACCGGGTTATCTGGGAAATCCTCCCCATTTTCACTCCTTTTTAAACCCAGCGGGGATTGTGCCTCGTCTGAGTGAGCAAGGAAAGCCGTTAGCTTATGTTATTCCTCCTGAGGTGCGTGTTTCACAGATGCAGGAGAGCGTGCATGGCTGAATAAAGCCTATAAAAGCCTCCGTTAAGCAGCACGGCAGCTGCGTGTTCTCACCCTCCACAGCTTTGTGTTTATAGCGTTTTAATTGATGGGTTGTAAACTCGATGAGTGTTTATGGACTCCAGCTTGCTGTAATGAGATGGAAACTTCATTCCCTCCTGTTCTCCGTCTTCTACCTCTGAAGCTTTCTGTAAAACCTGATTGGTTGAAGTCAGCCAGTCTGCCGTATTCTCCGTTATCTGGTTCTTGTGTAACATATGAGACACATGGAGGAGATATGATGGAGATAAGCGTGTGGCGGCATCAGCAGCAGACAGCGTCGGTGTGCGCAGCCTTGGCTCGGTCAGCTGATGAGGACGCTTCACCTGCAGGTGAACTCCTGCTGTGTGTTCAGTCTGATAACCTCTGACCGTGCTACCGCCACCCCGCCGTGGTTTAACAGTCCTCCGTCTGCAGCACAAACACAAACCCAGATTTTACTGCTCCGATCGTCACGTCTGGTTAACCGTTACCTCCTCTACACCTGCATTTATTTACAAACAAAATACATACAGTGAAAATGAAAAAAGCTGGAAGGAGATACCATAGTTAAATATAAAATATTAGCTTACACTTCATAATAACTATATCTTATAACTTGTTAATAGATCATTTGTAAACTGTTAATTAATGAGTTATTAATCACTTGTTAAGTGTTTGATTATAGTTTAAGGATTTATAATGTTGTCCAGAGCTGTGCAATTAATTGTGTTGAATTCATTCATTCATGTGTTTGAACGAGCCTCCCTTGTAGCCTGTTAGCATGCTAACCGCACTATAAACAGAGGCTATTTTACACAATAAAAGGAGCTTTACAGGCAATTTCTATGAAAAATGGGAGAAAGTATGAAGGTAATCATCCAGTTCTGACACATATTTGCACTTTCCGGAATGAAAATGCCTCGAGCACACGAGGAAGGATGGGTGTAAGTAAAACGTCTGTGCGTCATCCATGCCGTCCGCCGCCTCCAGGTCACTTCTGACACAACACTCCCTTGATTTTGTTTCCATGTTGGAAACGGGGGAAAAAAAAAAAAGACGTCCGGTTTTCAGTTTTTGCCAGATCGATCACGTGCAGGAACATCGCAACCCACAACACAGCAAAGGTTCGTGAGGTCATCGCCATTCTAACATTCTGACATTCCTCCACTCCGACATGGACCCAACTGGCAAAATGGTAACACCTAAAAATTTCTACCAAACGTCCCATCATTCTGGCATTTTTTTAATCCTATGGTCGGAATGACATCCCATAATAATTCCTTTAAAAGCCGCCTCCAGCAATCAGATTTCTTCGTGCTTTTACAGCATCAAAGACTCCACAACCTCACACAGCAACTTAATAATCTGTTATGAAAATCTCCTGAAGCGGGAAATATGATCTGCCTCCACGTGTGAATGTAACAGCAGCTGGTGTGAAACATGTTAGATTCATGTGTGAAACATGTTAGATTCATGTGTGAAACATGTTAGATTCATGTGTGAAACATGCTAGATTCATGTGTGAAACATGTTAGATTCATGTGTGAAACATGTTAGATTCATGTGTGAAACATGTTAGATTCATGTGTGAAACATGTTAGATTCATGTCTGAAACATGTTAGATTCATGTGTGAAACATGTTAGATTCATGTGTGAAACATGTTAGATTCATGTGTGAAACATGTTAGATTCATGTGTGAAACATGTTAGATTCATGTGTGAAACATGTTAGATTCATGTGTGAAACATGTTAGATTCATGTGTGAAACATGTTTGATTCATGTCTGAAACATGTTAGATTCATGTGTGAAACATGTTAGATTCATGTGTGAAACATGTTAGATTCATGTGTGAAACATGTTAGATTCATGTGTGAGACATGTTAGATTCATGTGTGAGACATGTTAGATTCATGTGTGAAACATGTTAGATTCATGTGTGAAACATGTTAGATTCATGTGTGAAACGTTAGATTCATGTGTGAAACATGTTAGATTCATGTGTGAAACATGTTAGATTCATGTCTGAAACATGTTAGATTCATGTCTGAAACATGTTAGATTCATGTGTGAAACATGTTAGATTCATGTGTGAAACATGTTAGATTCATGTGTGAAACATGTTAGATCCATGTGTGAAACATGTTAGATTCATGTGTGAAACATGTTAGATCCATGTGTGAAACATGTTAGATTCATGTGTGAAACATGTTAGATTCATGTGTGAAACATGTTAGATTCATGTGTGAAACATGTTAGATTCATGTGTGAAACATGTTAGATTCATGTGTGAAACATGTTAGATCCATGTGTGAAACATGTTAGATTCATGTGTGAAACATGTTAGATTCATGTGTGAAACATGTTAGATTCATGTGTGAAACATGTTAGATCCATGTGTGAAACATGTTAGATTCATGTCTGAAACATGTTAGATTCATGTCTGAAACATGTTAGATTCATGTGTGAAACATGTTAGATTCATGTGTGAAACATGTTAGATTCATGTGTGAAACATGTTAGATTCATGTGTGAAACATGTTAGATCCATGTGTGAAACATGTTAGATTCATGTCTGAAACATGTTAGATTCATGTCTGAAACATGTTAGATTCATGTGTGAAACATGTTAGATTCATGTGTGAAACATGTTAGATTCATGTGTGAAACATGTTAGATTCATGTGTGAAACATGTTAGATTCATGTGTGAAACATGTTAGATTCATGTGTGAAACATGTTAGATTCATGTGTGAAACATGTTAGATTCATGTGTGAAACATGTTAGATTCATGTGTGAAACATGTTAGATTCATGTGTGAAACATGTTAGATTCATGTGTGAAACATGTTAGATTCATGTGTGAAACATGTTAGATTCATGTGTGAAACATGTTAGATTCATGTGTGAAACATGTTAGATTCATGTGTGAAACATGTTAGATTCATGTGTGAAACATGTTAGATTCATGTGTGAAACATGTTAGATTCATGTGTGAAACATGTTAGATTCATGTGTGAAACATGTTAGATTCATGTGTGAAACATGTTAGATTCATGTGTGAAACATGTTAGATTCATGTGTGAAACATGTTAGATTCATGTGTGAAACATGTTAGATTCATGTGTGAAACATGTTAGATTCATGTGTGAGACATGTTAGATTCATGTGTGAGACATGTTAGATTCATGTCTGAAACATGTTAGATTCATGTGTGAAACATGTTAGATTCATGTGTGAAACATGTTAGATTCATGTGTGAAACATGTTAGATTCATGTCTGAAACATGTTAGATTCATGTGTGAAACATGTTAGATTCATGTGTGAAACATGTTAGATTCATGTGTGAAACATGTTAGATTCATGTGTGAAACATGTTAGATCCATGTGTGAAACATGTTAGATTCATGTGTGAATCTAACATGTTTCACACATGGAGCAGAGTCTCCACAGAGCCGTGTGTCTTCGTGCACGCCGGCATCATCATGCAGCATTAATAACTGGTGAAATGAAACAGTTTCCCCAGTTTCTGCTGCTCTTTGTGTCTGTTGACCTGCTGGTGCTGACGTGGACCATCGCTCCACTGACCGATGATTTGTGGATGAAATGAATTTCCCTTTCGGATCAGTCTGGTTCTGGTTCTGGTTCTGGTTCTGGTGGAAGCGTTTCCTCCCCCCTGTGCATGCTCATTCTGTGAACGCTGATGTGGATCATCACTCAAACATTTCAGTCTGTTCATGCATCTTTTCCTCTGTAAGCTGGTGAGTGTGTGGAAGTGCTGCTTATTCAGTCAGAATAAAACGGCTGTGCGATACACTGATACGATATCGCCATACGATATTTACATGAGAGAGATATTTACACACATCGGTATATCGCCGTATGAGTTGTGCAAACATTTTGCTTTATTTTTTCGTAATGACCCGGCTGCACCAAGGTTATAATAGTTCACTAAAATTAACGGAAAAACAAAAACTAAAATTAAAAAAACATTTTCGTCAACTGAAATAAAAATAAAAATGACAGTTTTGTTTTTTTTACAAACTATTGTGTCCTTACAAAACTAACTAAAACTATTGCAGAAACATCCTCAGTTTTAGTCTTTGTAAATTAATATATTACATCAGCCTTTTGGGTTGATATGAAATCTGTTTCTATTTAATCTGTTTACTTTGCTCCCCTGGTTTTATTCCGAGTGACTTTCTGATGATTTTGAATGTCGCACCAGACAAACACCTGTAATTTACGGGGGAAAAAAGCCAAAAACTAAAACTAACACTGAAACTAATAAAAACTAAACCAAAACTAAACATTTTCCCAAAATAGAAACTGATGAAAACTAGCAAGTCGGCTGAAAAAACGAACTAAAACTAACTGAACTGAAAAAGAAAAAGTCAAAACTAAATAAAAACTGAAACTAATAAAAAACTCTTAACTATTATAACCTTGGGCTGCACCTCAACTGACTACAAAGGGGTCACCTGATTATTTAATAAGAGTGGGAAAAATATCAATACACTGAAATATCACAGTATTTTTATATGCCGATGCCATATCATATTTAAAAACGAGGTATCGATCTATTTTACTAATGAAATCTCACGAGATATCATCGTTTTGTTCCGAAATCTCAAGAGATTTCACCAAATACCGCGAGATTTTGCAACAGAGCGATGAAATCAACGTTCAATATCGCGTTTTTTAAAATTAGATATGGTATCGGCATATGAAAATATTGCGATATTTCAGTCTATTGATATTTTTTCCCACCCCTATTATTGAATCTGGAAGACAATCCCCCCCAAGACTTTTACACAGAAATCATAAAAACCAGCAAGTATCTTTAATAACTTGGATCTAACAAACATTTCTAACCGTGTTTCATCAGTTCCATCTCTGCAGTGGAGCGATACCTTTATGATAAACATGTTTCAGTGCTAAAAACAGCTGTTTGATATGAAATTAAACTTTCAGACTAATCAGGGTATTCTTTAAACTTAGGCATTTCGTTCCTCGTGAAACTTTGGTAATTCTATATCGCACTCTGTTTGAGCCACACCTAAATTATTGTAATTTTTTATGGTGCAATACTTATCCTAGCTATGTTAAAAAATGACAGATTTTACAAAATAAAGTCATACGTGTCGTATCATGGAGTAAATTTAATGCTCCCACTGACCCTAAAGCGTACTGAGTGTCGCGTTTTTCCAAATGCCCGTGTAATGTACCGTGTTGTTTAAAGACTCAATGACAGACTCGGTCATCTCGTACCAACTTCTTTCCCCGATCATGAACACAACACGAGGGGAAAACAACTTTCAAAGGGAAAGAGTGGGAAACTGGATGCACTAGTTTCAGTGGAACTGGAATCTGGGATGAATTACGGGACAGTAAAAGAGTCTGCATCCTCGTACAGTTTCAGCAACAGGCTTAAACAAAACTGTGAATAAATGATGTTTCATTCTAACTCTTTATACTCCTCATGCTCACTGTAGCTGAGGACCAAAATGATCTCTGAAGTTCTCACTGATTTGTACGTATGCCACGTAATATCCGACGTGTTCATCTGTTTGAGTATCTTTGTATCTGGGGAGTCTAAAGAAGTAGCGGGATCTAGGTGGGGGGTATGGGAGTGAATTAGGAGTTGTCTTGTAACTTCTGTCAGTAACTGGGTCCCTGTTTATAAGCTAAAGATCGTTTCTGGGGAGTCCCATTTTTACAAATGCACCTGATTTCATGTTCCTGCCTTTCTATTTTAAACTGATTGTAAAATAAACCGAAACTGGACTAGGGTAGAAATACCGGGATGTACTGATGGTAAAATAAACCGAAACTGAACTAGGGTAGAAATACCGGGATGTACTGATGGTAAAATAAACTGAACTAGGGTAGAAATACCGGGATGTACTGATGGTAAAATAAACTGAACTAGGGTAGAAATACCGGGATGTACTGATGGTAAAATAAACTGAACTAGGGTAGAAATACCGGGATGTACTGATGGTAAAATAAACTGAACTAGGGTAGAAATACCGGGATGTACTGATGGTAAAATAAACCGAAACTGGACTACGGTAGAAATACCGGGATGTACTGATGGTAAAATAAACTGAAACTGAACTAGGGTAGAAATATCGGGATGTACTGATGGTAAAATAAACTGAACTAGGGTAGAAATACCGGGATGTACTGATGGTAAAATAAACTGAAACTGAACTAGGGTAGAAATACCGGGATGTACTGATGGTAAAATAAACTGAACTAGGGTAGAAATACCGGGATGTACTGATGGTAAAATAAACTGAAACTGAACTAGGGTAGAAATACCGGGATGTACTGATGGTAAAATAAACTGAAACTGAACTAGGGTAGAAATACCAGGATGTACTGATGGTAAAATAAACTGAAACTGAACTAGGGTAGAAATATCGGGATGTACTGATAGTAAAATAAACTGAAACTGAACTAGGGTAGAAATATCGGGATGTACTGATGGTAAAATAAACTGAACTAGGGTAGAAATACCGGGATGTACTGATGGTAAAATAAACTGAAACTGAACTAGGGTAGAAATACCGGGATGTACTGATGGTAAAATAAACTGAACTAGGGTAGAAATACCGGGATGTACTGATGGTAAAATAAACTGAACTAGGGTAGAAATACCGGGATGTACTGATGGTAAAATAAACTGAACTAGGGTAGAAATACCGGGATGTACTGATGGTAAAATAAACTGAACTAGGGTAGAAGTACTGGGATGTACTGATGGTAAAATAAACTGAAACTGAACTAGGGTAGAAATACCGGGATGTACTGATGGTAAAATAAACTGAAACTGAACTAGGGTAGAAATACCGGGATGTACTGATGGTAAAATAAACTGAACTAGGGTAGAAATACCGGGATGTACTGATGGTAAAATAAACTGAACTAGGGTAGAAATACCGGGATGTACTGATGGTAAAATAAACTGAAACTGAACTAGGGTAAAAATACCGGGATGTACTGATGGTAAAATAAACCGAAACTGGACTAGGGTAGAAATACCGGGATGTACTGATGGTAAAATAAACTGGACTAGGGTAGAAATACCGGGATGTACTGATGGTAAAATAAACTGAAACTGAACTAGGGTAGAAATACCGGGATGTACTGATGGTAAAATAAACTGAAACTGAACTAGGGTAGAAATACCGGGATGTACTGATGGTAAAATAAACTGAACTAGGGTAGAAATACCGGGATGTACTGATGGTAAAATAAACCGAAACTGGACTAGGGTAGAAATACCGGGATGTACTGATGGTAAAATAAACTGGACTAGGGTAGAAATACCGGGATGTACTGATGGTAAAATAAACTGAACTAGGGTAGAAATACCGGGATGTACTGATTGTAAAATAAACCGAACTAGGGTAGAAATACCGGGATGTACTGATTGTAAAATAAACCGAACTAGGGTAGAAATACCGGGATGTACTGATTGTAAAATAAACCGAACTAGGGTAGAAATACCGGGATGTACTGATGGTAAAATAAACTGAAACTGAACTAGGGTAGAAATACCGGGATGTACTGATGGTAAAATAAACTGAACTAGGGTAGAAATACCGGGATGTACTGATTGTAAAATAAACCGAACTAGGGTAGAAATACCGGGATGTACTGATTGTAAAATAAACCGAACTAGGGTAGAAATACCGGGATGTACTGATTGTAAAATAAACCGAACTAGGGTAGAAATACCGGGATGTACTGATTGTAAAATAAACTGAACTAGGGTAGAAATACCGGGATGTACTGATGGTAAAATAAACTGAAACTGAACTAGGGTAGAAATACCGGGATGTACTGATGGTAAAATAAACTGAACTAGGGTAGAAATACCGGGATGTACTGATGGTAAAATAAACTGAACTAGGGTAGAAATACCGGGATGTACTGATGGTAAAATAAACTGAAACTGAACTAGGGTAGAAATACCGGGATGTACTGATGGTAAAATAAACTGAACTAGGGTAGAAATACCGGGATGTACTGATGGTAAAATAAACTGAACTAGGGTAGAAATACCGGGATGTACTGATGGTAAAATAAACTGAAACTGAACTAGGGTAGAAATACCGGGATGTACTGATGGTAAAATAAACTGAACTAGGGTAGAAATACCGGGATGTACTGATGGTAAAATAAACTGGACTAGGGTAGAAATACCGGGATGTACTGATGGTAAAATAAACTGAACTAGGGTAGAAATACCGGGATGTACTGATGGTAAAATAAACTGAACTAGGGTAGAAATACCGGGATGTACTGATGGTAAAATAAACTGAACTAGGGTAGAAATACCGGGATGTACTGATGGTAAAATAAACTGGACTAGGGTAGAAATACCGGGATGTACTGATGGTAAAATAAACTGAACTAGGGTAGAAATACCGGGATGTACTGATGGTAAAATAAACTGAACTAGGGTAGAAATACCGGGATGTACTGATGGTAAAATAAACTGAAACTGAACTAGGGTAGAAATACCGGGATGTACTGATGGTAAAATAAACTGAAACTGAACTAGGGTAGAAATACCGGGATGTACTGATGGTAAAATAAACTGAACTAGGGTAGAAATACCGGGATGTACTGATGGTAAAATAAACTGAAACTGAACTAGGGTAGAAATACCGGGATGTACTGATGGTAAAATAAACTGAACTAGGGTAGAAATACCGGGATGTACTGATTGTAAAATAAACTGAAACTGGACTAGGGTAGAAATACCGGGATGTACTGATGGTAAAATAAACTGAAACTGAACTAGGGTAGAAATACCGGGATGTACTGATGGTAAAATAAACTGAACTAGGGTAGAAATACCGGGATGTACTGATGGTAAAATAAACTGAACTAGGGTAGAAATACCGGGATGTACTGATGGTAAAATAAACTGAAACTGAACTAGGGTAGAAATACTGGGATGTACTGATGGTAAAATAAACTGAACTAGGGTAGAAATACCGGGATGTACTGATGGTAAAATAAACTGAACTAGGGTAGAAATACCGGGATGTACTGATGGTAAAATAAACTGAAACTGAACTAGGGTAAAAATACCGGGATGTACTGATGGTAAAATAAACTGAAACTGAACTAGGGTAGAAATACCGGGATGTACTGATGGTAAAAAATAAACTGAACTAGGGTAGAAATACCGGGATGTACTGATGGTAAAATACGGAAAAAACTGAAACTGAACTAGGGTAGAAATACCGGGATGTACTGATGGTAAAATAAACTGAACTAGGGTAGAAATACCGGGATGTACTGATGGTAAAATAAACTGAAACTGAACTAGGGTAGAAATACCGTGATCTCTGGTTTATCGTCAAGTAAAGTGAATCAATGGTGATGTGATACTCGTCCGTCTCGCCCTCCCCCAGAGTAAATCTAAATGTGTTTCCAGCAGCCGTCCTGAATGAAAGTGGTGTCTGTGGCAGTGAAAGCAGCGTAAATCCTGTGAAATGCGTCTGCTTGTACATGAATTAGCGTCAGCGTGGGGAGGGATTGGGACGAGGGGGGGTGCACGTGCAGGATGGATCACTGTTTGTCTGGAGTAAACTCTGGCCAGCTTTTCTGTTGCCACAAACTTGATTCATCCTCCATGATGAGTAAGAAATCAATTCCCACGTCCCGGCGGTGAGACGTCCCAGCGGTGAGACGTCCCAGCGTCTCCTTTAGCCGGACATAGCCTTTAATCCCCCCCACCGTTAACAGGACAGCTTTGCCTCAGCGCAGTGTTTGCTGAGGGCCTTGCTGCAATCCTTCTGGTGAAACAAGCATCCCAGCGGCCCCCGTCGCACTTCCCACCCCCCAGCTCACAGCACATGCTGGTCCTCTCAGCACCAGGAGGGGCTGGAACCGGGGAGCAGATGTTAAAGGACTATTCCACCCACAGTCACTTTATTTCCCCCCTCCCCTCGTGCTGAGCAAGACTCTGGACAAGGTTGGAATAGTTTAAGATGTTTTATTAGTTTGTTTTTATTTCGTTCCGACTTTTTCTTTTTCAGTTCAGCGAGTTTTAGTTCGTTTTTTCAGCCAATTTGCTTGTTTTGATTCGTTTCTACTTTTGGAAAATGCTTAGTTTTAGTTTAGTTTTTATTGGTTTCAGTGTTAGTTTTTGTTTTTTTTGGGGGGGGGGGGTCCATAAATTACAGGTGTTTGTCTGGTGCAACATTCAAAATCATCAAAAAGTCACTCGGAATAAAACCAGGAGAGCAAAGTAAACAGATTAAATAGAAACAGATTTCATATCAACCCAAATGGCTGATGTAATATATTAATTTAGAAAGACTGAAACTGAGGATGTTTCTGCAATAACTTTAGTTAGTTTAGTTAGTTTAGTAAGGACACAATACAGTTTCAGTTAGTTATAGTTTTGTAAGTTAAGGAAATGTTTTTTCAATTTTAGTTTTTGTTTTTTCGTTAGTTTTAGTTTACTATCATAACCTTCACTCTGCAGCACGTTTTTAATATCTCAAATGCAGCCGGCGATCAGGAAGGCTTCTCGTTTCCCCCCAACTTTCATATAATGGAGTTCACCGGGGTCCGAGCCAAAAAGGTCCATAAAAGTCCACAAAAACGTGTCAATATTCCTCCATACTGCTCGTCCAATGTAATCCAAGTGTCCTGAGTGGGTAGCGTCCAGAATTTACTGGAAACGACGTCATTTAGTAGATTTTTACAGCCTAAAAAGTACTACATCAGTACTACATCAGTACTACATCACTACTGCATCAGTACTACATCAGCACTACATCAGTTCTACATCAGTACTGCATCAGTACTACATCAGTACTACGTCACTACTGCATCAGTACTACATCAGTACTGCATCAGTACTACATCAGTACTACATCACTACTGCATCAGTACTACATCAGCACTACATCAGTTCTACATCAGTACAACATCAGTACTGCATCAGTACTACATCAGTACTACATCACTACTGCATCAGTACTACATCACTACTACATCAGTACTATATAAATACTACATCAGTACTGCGTCAGTACTACATCAGCACTACATCAGTTCTACATCAGTACTACATCAGTACTGCATCAGTACTACATCAGTACTACATCACTACTGCATCAGTACTACATCACTACTACATCAGTACTATATAAGTACTACATCAGTGCTGCGTCAGAACTACATCAGTACTGCATCAGTACTACATCAGCACTACATCAGTACTACATCAGTACTACATCAGCACTACATCAGTACTACATCACTACTGCATCAGTGCTACATCAGTACTACATCAGTACTACATCAGTACTGCATCAGTACTACATCAGTACTACATCAGTACTACATCAGCACTACATCAGTACTACATCAGTACTACATCTCTACTGCATCAGTGCTACATCAGTACTACATCAGTACTACATCAGTACTGCATCAGTACTACATCAGCACGACTTCAGTACTACATTAGCACTACATCAGTACTACATCAGTACTGCATCAGTGCTACATCAGCACTACATCAGTACTACATCACTACTGCATCAGTACTACATCACTACTACATCAGTACTATATAAGTACTACATCAGTACTGCGTCAGTACTACATCAGCACTACATCAGTTCTACATCAGTACTGCATCAGTACTACATCAGTACTACATCACTACTGCATCAGTACTACATCAGCACTACATCAGTTCTACATCAGTACTACATCAGTACTGCATCAGTACTACATCAGTACTACATCACTACTGCATCAGTACTACATCAGTACTACATCACTACTGCATCAGTACTACATCAGCACTAAATCAGTTCTACATCAGTACTGCATCAGTACTGCATCAGTACTACATCAGCACTACATCAGTTCTACATCAGTACAACATCAGTACTGCATCAGTACTACATCAGTACTACATCACTACTGCATCAGTACTACATCACTACTACATCAGTACTATATAAATACTACATCAGTACTGCGTCAGTACTACATCAGCACTACATCAGTACTACATCAGAACTGCATCAGTACTACATCAGTACTACATCACTACTGCATCAGTACTACATCACTACTACATCAGTACTATATAAGTACTACATCAGTACTGCGTCAGTACTACATCAGTACTACATCAGCACTACATCAGTACTACATCAGTACTACATCAGCACTACATCAGTACTACATCACTACTGCATCAGTGCTACATCAGTACTACATCAGTACTGCATCAGTACTGCATCAGTACTTCATCAGTACTACATCAGTACTACATCAGCACTACATCAGTACTACATCTCTACTGCATCAGTGCTACATCAGTACTACATCAGTACTGCATCAGTACTACATCAGCACTACTTCAGTACTACATCAGTACTACATCAGTACTACATCACTACTGCATCAGTACTACATCAGTACTGCATCAGTACTACATCAGTACTACATCACTACTGCATCAGTACTACATCAGCACTACATCAGTACTACATCAGTACTACATCACTACTGCACCAGTGCTACATCAGTACGACATCACTACTGCATCAGTACTACATCAGCACTACATCAGCACTACATCAGCACTACATCAGTACTGCATCAGTACTGCATCAGTACTACATCACTACTGCATCAGTACTACATCAGCACTACATCAGTACTGCATCAGTACATCAGCACTACATCAGCACTACATCAGCACTACATCAGTACTACATCAGTACTACATCACTACTGCATCACTACTGCATCAGTACTACATCAGCACTACATCAGCACTACATCAGTACTACATCAGCACTACATCAGCACTACATCAGCACTGCATCAGTACTGCATCAGTACTGCATCAGTACTACATCAGTACTACATCACTACTGCATCAGTACTACATCAGCACTACATCAGTGCTGCATCAGTACATCAGCACTACATCAGCACTACATCAGCACTACATCAGTACTACATCAGTACTACATCAGTACTGCATCAGTACTGCATCAGTACTACATCACTACTGCATCAGTACAACATCAGCACTACATCAGTACTGCATCAGTACTGCATCAGTACTTCATCAGTACTACATCAGTACTGCATCAGTACTACATCATTACTACATCATTACTACATCAGCACTACATCAGCACTACATCAGCACTACATCAGTACTACATCAGCACTACATCAGTGCTACATCGGCACTACATCAGTACTACATCAGCACTACATCAGTACTACATCAGCACTACATCAGTACTACATCAGTACTGCATCAGTACTACATCACTACTGCATCAGTACTACATCACTACTACATCAGTACTATATAAGTACTACATCAGTACTGCGTCAGTACTACATCAGTACTGCATCAGTACTACATCAGCACTACATCAGTACTACATCAGTACTACATCAGCACTACATCAGTACTACATCACTACTGCATCAGTGCTACATCAGTACTACATCAGTACTACATCAGTACTGCATCAGTACCGCATCAGTACTACATCAGTACTACATCAGTACTACATCAGCACTACATCAGTACTACATCAGTACTACATCTCTACTGCATCAGTGCTACATCAGTACTACATCAGTACTACATCAGTACTGCATCAGTACTACATCAGCACTACTTCAGTACTACATCAGCACTACATCAGTACTACATCAGTACTGCATCAGTGCTACATCAGCACTACATCAGTACTACATCAGTACTACATCACTACTGCATCAGTACTACATCAGCACTACATCAGCACTACATCAGTACTACATCAGTACTACATCACTACTGCATCAGTACTACATCAGCACTACATCAGCTCTACATCAGTACTACATCAGTACTGCATCAGTACTACATCAGTACTACATCACTACTGCATCAGTACTACATCACTACTACATCAGTACTATATAAGTACTACATCAGTACTGCGTCAGTACTACATCAGTACTGCATCAGTACTACATCAGCACTACATCAGTACTACATCAGTACTACATCAGCACATCACTACTGCATCAGTACTACATCAGCACTACATCAGTTCTACATCAGTACTACATCAGTACTGCATCAGTACTACATCAGTACTACATCACTACTGCATCAGTACTACATCACTACTACATCAGTACTATATAAGTACTACATCAGTACTGCATCAGTACTACATCGGTACTGCATCAGTACTACATCAGCACTACATCAGTACTACATCAGCACTACATCAGCACTACATCAGTACTACATCAGCACTACATCAGCACTACATCAGCACTACATCAGTACTACATCAGCACTACATCAGCACTACATCAGTACTACATCAGTACTACATCAGTGCTACATCAGTACTGCATCAGTACTACATCAGTACTACATCACTACTGCATCAGTACTACATCAGCACTACATCAGTACTACATCACTACTGCACCAGTGCTACATCACTACTGCACCAGTGCTACATCAGCACTACATCAGTACTACATCACTACTGCATCACTACTGCATCAGTGCTACATCACTAGCACCTACATCAGCACTACATCAGTACTACATCAGCACTACATCAGCACTACATCAGTACTACATCAGCACTACATCAGCACTACATCAGCACTACATCAGCACTTCATCAGTACTGCATCAGTACTGCATCAGTACTACATCAGTACTACAGCACTACTGCATCAGTACTACATCAGCACTACATCAGTACTGCATCAGTACATCAGCACTACATCAGCACTACATCAGCACTACATCAGTAGTACATCAGTACTACATCAGTACTGCATCAGTACTGCATCAGTACTACATCACTACTGCATCAGTACTACATCAGCACTACATCAGTACTGCATCAGTACTGCATCAGTACTTCATCAGTACTACATCAGTACTGCATCAGTACTACATCAGCACTACATCAGTACTACATCACTACTGCATCAGTACTACATCAGCACTACATCAGTACTACATCAGTACTACATCAGTACTGCATCAGTACTACATCAGTACTACATCATTACTACATCATTACTACATCAGTACTACATCAGCACTACATAAGTACTACATCAGCAGTACATCAGCACTACATCGGTACTACATCGGTACTACATCAGTACTACATCACTACTGCATCAGTGCTACATCAGTACTACATCAGTACTACATCAGCACTACATCAGTACTACGTCAGCACTACATCAGCACTACATCAGCACTACATCAGTACTACATCAGCACTACATCAGTACTACATCAGTACTACATCAGCACTACATCAGTACTACATCAGCACTACATCAGTACTACATCAGTACTGCATCAGCACTACATCAGCACTACATCAGTATTACATCAGTACTACATCAGTACTACATCACATCTCCTGCGAGCACATCGATGCGCGTTCATGAAACTACTGAAGTCGTGGCAGACGAGATCACGCGTTCTCTTTTTCTTTCTTTGTCTTAAATCAACATCAACCCCTCTTGGAGCCTCTTGTGTTTGTCTGCAGCTCTGTCGCTCTTAGCACAATGTAAGTAGAGAATTTCTTCTTCTACGCTTGTATTATCGGCAGAGTAGGCTCTGAACGCCGAGGCTTCCGTAGTTTCGTGAACGCGCATATGCGTGCTTTGTGAAAGTAAAATGTAGTACTGATGTAGTACTGATGTAGTACTGATGTTCTACTGTTTAGGCTCTAAAAATCTACTAAATGACGTCGTTTCCAGTAAATTCTGGACGCTACCCACTCAGGACACTTGGATTACATTGGACGAGCAGTATGGAGGAATATTGACACGTTTTTGTGGACTTTTATGGACCTTTTTGGCTCGGACCCCGGTGAACTCCATTATAAGAAAGTTGGTGGATAATGACACCCCCCCCCCCCCCGGATCTCGGCTGCATTTGAGATATTAAAAAAGTGCTGCAGAGTCTTGCTCACCATGAGGGGGGGTGGAAGATAAAGTTACATCCTTCTGTGGGTGGACTGTCCCTTTAATGGATCTGCTCTGAGAGGGAAACAGCTGTGTGTCATCTAGGACCACATCAACTCTGTTTTTGTCTGCAGGGAGACAGAATACAAAGGCCTCCAGCTTTCTCTGGACCAGACCACGTCTAAGACCCCCCTCCCCCACATCAGCAGCGGCGGCGGCCTCATGGAGAGCTGCAAACCCCCCAAGAGCAGAGCATCCCGACCCAAGACCAAAGCCAGAGTCTCCCCGTACACACAGGTGAGGACCCTGAATCTGCAGCAGGACTCTGCTTCCCACATTTATCAGAGGTTTGATCTCCATTTATTCATTTGTTTAAAGGTTCAGTCCCAAGCCCCCCCCCCCTGAAAATAAACGTTAGACTTGTGAAAGTGAAATCTGTCTCAGACCTTTGTGCCTCTGCTCTCCTGCAGTGGTGAGTTTGAATGCAGCCCCCCCCCCCGTCTGTAACTCGCCCCTTAGCTTTGTTCTGCTCAGGACGTTTCTGGGTGATTTCTGTTTGTATCAGCAGCCAATCACAGAGCTCAGAGCATGACGCTGTGTGGGACGAAGCTCGTGATTGGAGCAGACGCCCGTCACTCAAACTCTGGAAGGAAAAAGCCAGGAGGAAGATCTCAGCATCTGGGGGGGGGGACTGGTGAGGAGCTCGGCTAGGGAGGCAGGTGGGGGGCCAGGAGGAAGATCTCAGCCATCTGGGGGGGGGACGACTGAGCGGGCGGAGATTGTCCTTCACGCAGCCCCGCTGCCGGACCCGCATCCACGCTTTCAGGCCATGCTGGAGATTCAGGTGTGGGCGTTTTAAAAGGCGCGGGGGCTGCGAGGAGCGCGCACGTGACGGCAGGATCCTGCAGATCCGCTGTTTCTTTGCTGGCTTTGAAAATTTCTGGTTTATTTTGCTCATTATTGTTTTTCTGATTAAACTTTTATTGGTTTTAAGCACAAATTTTTACAAAACATTTAAGGGGAGTAAACAAAACAGGGTGAAATTAAATACACAACCGTATGACAAAGCATCAAGTAAAAATAACAACAACAAAAAAGCCAATACAACAATAACAACAACAACAAAAAACGACATACTTCCAAGACAAGCAAGCTCAATCCTTGCTCCGTATGTTAAACCGTCCCATCTAAAATTCCCAATCTGCAGGTCGTCTTTCAGTGACCACATCCTGAGATGAGCCCCTCCAGCTCAGCCTTTATTTCCAGACACCACCCCAAGCTCATGATCATCACCGCATTCAGATTTCACATTTCAGCTGCCCTGAAAAGAGTCCAGTCCTATAAACAAACCCCATTTCTCATTATATCCATCAGTTTCTCATTATATCCATCAGTTTCTCATTATATCCATCAGTATCATGTGTTAGAGGATGTGATATCCTTTTTCATTATACCCATGTACATTATCACCCGTCCCCCCGTCATTATACCCATGTACATTATCATCCGTCCCCCCGTCATTATACCCATGTACATTATCATCCGTCCCCCCGTCATTATACCCATGTACATCATCATCCGTCCCCCCGTCATTATACCCATGTACATTATCATCCGTCCCCCCGTCATTATACCCATGTACATTATCATCCGTCCCCCCGTCATTATACCCATGTACATTATCATCCGTCCC
Source organism: Atherinomorus stipes (assembly GCA_023101725.1). Taxonomy (NCBI): domain Eukaryota; kingdom Metazoa; phylum Chordata; class Actinopteri; order Atheriniformes; family Atherinidae; genus Atherinomorus; species Atherinomorus stipes. The sequence goes on from JALJCO010001285.1 coordinate 23,186, forward strand.
CCCGTCATTATACCCATGTACATTATCATCCGTCCCCCCGTCATTATACCCATGTACATTATCATCCGTCCCCCCGTCATTATACCCATGTACATTATCATCCGTCCCCCCGTCATTATACCCATGTACATTATCATCCGTCCCCCCGTCATTATACCCATGTACATCATCATCCGTCCCCCCGTCATTATACCCATGTACATTATCATCCGTCCCCCCGTCATTATACCCATGTACATTATCATCCGTCCCCCCCGTCATTATACCCATGTACATTATCATCCGTCCCCCCGTCATTATACCCATGTACATTATCATCCGTCCCCCCGTCATTATACCCATGTACATTATCATCCGTCCCCCCGTCATTATACCCATGTACATCATCATCCGTCCCCCCGTCATTATACCCATGTACATTATCACCCGTCCCCCGTCATTATACCCATGTACATTATCATCCGTCCCCCCGTCATTATACCCATGTACATTATCATCCGTCCCCCCGTCATTATACCCATGTACATTATCATCCGTCCCCCCGTCATTATACCCATGTACATTATCACCCGTCCCCCCGTCATTATACCCATGTACATTATCATCCGTCCCCCCGTCATTATACCCATGTACATTATCACCCGTCCCCCCGTCATTATACCCATGTACATTATCATCCGTCCCCCCGTCATTATACCCATGTACATCATCATCCGTCCCCCCGTCATTATACCCATGTACATTATCACCCGTCCCCCCGTCATTATACCCATGTACATTATCATCCGTCCCCCCGTCATTATACCCATGTACATTATCATCCGTCCCCCCGTCATTATACCCATGTACATTATCATCCGTCCCCCCGTCATTATACCCATGTACATTATCATCCGTCCCCCCGTCATTATACCCATGTACATCATCATCCGTCCCCCCGTCATTATACCCATGTACATTATCATCCGTCCCCCCGTCATTATACCCATGTACATCATCATCCGTCCCCCCGTCATTATACCCATGTACATTATCACCCGTCCCCCCGTCATTATACCCATGTACATTATCATCCGTCCCCCCGTCATTATACCCATGTACATCATCATCCGTCCCCCCGTCATTATACCCATGTACATTATCACCCGTCCCCCCGTCATTATACCCATGTACATTATCATCCGTCCCCCCGTCATTATACCCATGTACATTATCATCCGTCCCCCCGTCATTATACCCATGTACATTATCATCCGTCCCCCCCGTCATTATACCCATGTACATTATCATCCGTCCCCCCGTCATTATACCCATGTACATCATCATCCGTCCCCCCGTCATTATACCCATGTACATTATCACCCGTCCCCCCGTCATTATACCCATGTACATTATCATCCGTCCCCCCGTCATTATACCCATGTACATTATCATCCGTCCCCCCGTCATTATACCCATGTACATTATCATCCGTCCCCCCGTCATTATACCCATGTACATCATCATCCGTCCCCCCGTCATTATACCCATGTACATTATCACCCGTCCCCCGTCATTATACCCATGTACATTATCATCCGTCCCCCCGTCATTATACCCATGTACATTATCATCCGTCCCCCCGTCATTATACCCATGTACATTATCATCCGTCCCCCGTCATTATACCCATGTACATTATCACCCGTCCCCCCGTCATTATACCCATGTACATTATCATCCGTCCCCCCGTCATTATACCCATGTACATTATCACCCGTCCCCCCCGTCATTATACCCATGTACATTATCATCCGTCCCCCCGTCATTATACCCATGTACATCATCATCCGTCCCCCCCGTCATTATACCCATGTACATTATCACCCGTCCCCCCGTCATTATACCCATGTACATTATCATCCGTCCCCCCGTCATTATACCCATGTACATTATCATCCGTCCCCCCGTCATTATACCCATGTACATTATCATCCGTCCCCCCCGTCATTATACCCATGTACATTATCATCCGTCCCCCCGTCATTATACCCATGTACATCATCATCCGTCCCCCCGTCATTATACCCATGTACATTATCACCCGTCCCCCCGTCATTATACCCATGTACATTATCATCCGTCCCCCCGTCATTATACCCATGTACATTATCATCCGTCCCCCCGTCATTATACCCATGTACATTATCATCCGTCCCCCCGTCATTATACCCATGTACATTATCATCCGTCCCCCCGTCATTATACCCATGTACATCATCATCCGTCCCCCCGTCATTATACCCATGTACATTATCACCCGTCCCCCCGTCATTATACCCATGTACATTATCACCCGTTCACCCGTCATTATACCCATGTACATCATCATCCGTCCCCCCGTCATTATACCCATGTACATTATCACCCGTCCCCCCGTCATTATACCCATGTACATTATCATCCGTCCCCCCGTCATTATACCCATGTACATTATCATCCGTCCCCCCGTCATTATACCCATGTACATTATCATCCGTCCCCCCGTCATTATACCCATGTACATTATCATCCGTCCCCCCGTCATTATACCCATGTACATCATCATCCGTCCCCCCGTCATTATACCCATGTACATTATCACCCGTCCCCCCGTCATTATACCCATGTACATTATCATCCGTCCCCCCGTCATTATACCCATGTACATTATCATCCGTCCCCCCGTCATTATACCCATGTACATTATCATCCGTCCCCCCCGTCATTATACCCATGTACATCATCATCCGTCCCCCCGTCATTATACCCATGTACATTATCACCCGTTCACCCGTCATTATACCCATGTACATCATCATCCGTCCCCCCGTCATTATACCCATGTACATTATCACCCGTCCCCCCGTCATTATACCCATGTACATTATCATCCGTCCCCCCGTCATTATACCCATGTACATCATCATCCGTCCCCCCGTCATTATACCCATGTACATTATCATCCGTCCCCCCGTCATTATACCCATGTACATTATCATCCGCCCCCCCGTCATTATACCCATGTACATTATCACCCGTCCCCCCGTCATTATACCCATGTACATCATCATCCGTCCCCCCGTCATTATACCCATGTACATTATCATCCGTCCCCCCGTCATTATACCCATGTACATTATCATCCGCCCCCCCGTCATTATACCCATGTACATTATCACCCGTCCCCCCCGTCATTATACCCATGTACATCATCATCCGTCCCCCCCGTCATTATACCCATGTACATTATCACCCGTCCCCCCGTCATTATACCCATGTACATTATCATCCGTCCCCCCGTCATTATACCCATGTACATTATCACCCGTCCCCCCGTCATTATACCCATGTACATTATCATCCGTCCCCCCGTCATTATACCCATGTACATCATCATCCGTCCCCCCCGTCATTATACCCATGTACATTATCATCCGTCCCCCCGTCATTATACCCATGTACATTATCATCTTTCCCCCCGTCATTATACCCATGTACATTATCATCTTTCCCCCCCGTCATTATACCCATGTACATTATCATCCGTCCCCCCCGTCATTATACCCATGTACATCATCATCCGTCCCCCCCGTCATTATACCCATGTACATCATCATCCGTCCCCCCGTCATTATACCCATGTACATCATCATCCATCCCCCGTCATTGTACATCATCATCCGTCCCCCCGTCATTATACCCATGTACATCATCATCCGTCCCCCCGTCATTATACCCATGTACATCATCATCCGTCCCCCCGTCATTATACCCATGTACGTCATCATCCGTCCCCCCGTCATTATACCCATGTACGTCATCATCCGTCCCCCGTCATTATACCCATGTACGTCATCATCCGTCCCCCCGTCATTATACCCATGTACGTCATCATCCGTCCCCCCCGTCATTATACCCATGTACATCATCATCCGTCCCCCCGTCATTATACCCATGTACATCATCATCCGTCCCCCCGTCATTATACCCATGTACATCATCATCCGTCCCCCCGTCATTATACCCATGTACATTATCATCCGTCCCCCCGTCATTATACCCATGTACATTATCATCCGTCCCCCCGTCATTATACCCATGTACATTATCATCCGTCCCCCGTCATTATACCCATGTACATTATCATCCGTCCCCCCGTCATTATACCCATGTACATCATCATCCGTCCCCCCGTCATTATACCCATGTACATCATCATCCGTCCCCCGTCATTGTACATCATCATCCGTCCCCCCGTCATTATACCCATGTACATCATCATCCGTCCCCCCGTCATTATACCCATGTACATCATCATCCGTCCCCCGTCATTATACCCATGTACATTATCATCCGTCCCCCCGTCATTATACCCATGTACATTATCATCCGTCCCCCCGTCATTATACCCATGTACATCATCATCCGTCCCCCCGTCATTATACCCATGTACATCATCATCCATCCCCCGTCATTGTACATCATCATCCGTCCCCCCGTCATTATACCCATGTACATCATCATCCGTCCCCCCGTCATTATACCCATGTACATCATCATCCGTCCCCCCGTCATTATACCCATGTACGTCATCATCCGTCCCCCGTCATTATACCCATGTACGTCATCATCCGTCCCCCGTCATTATACCCATGTACGTCATCATCCGTCCCCCCGTCATTATACCCATGTACGTCATCATCCGTCCCCCCGTCATTATACCCATGTACATCATCATCCGTCCCCCCCGTCATTATACCCATGTACATCATCATCCGTCCCCCCGTCATTATACCCATGTACATCATCATCCGTCCCCCCGTCATTATACCCATGTACATTATCATCCGTCCCCCCGTCATTATACCCATGTACATTATCATCCGTCCCCCCGTCATTATACCCATGTACATTATCATCCGTCCCCCGTCATTATACCCATGTACATTATCATCCGTCCCCCCCCGTCATTATACCCATGTACATCATCATCCGTCCCCCCCGTCATTATACCCATGTACATCATCATCCGTCCCCCGTCATTGTACATCATCATCCGTCGCCCCGTCATTATACCCATGTACATCATCATCCGTCCCCCCGTCATTATACCCATGTACATCATCATCCGTCCCCCGTCATTATACCCATGTACGTCATCATCCGTCCCCCGTCATTATACCCATGTACGTCATCATCCGTCCCCCGTCATTATACCCATGTACGTCATCATCCGTCCCCCCGTCATTATACCCATGTACGTCATCATCCGTCCCCCCCGTCATTATACCCATGTACATCATCATCCGTCCCCCCGTCATTATACCCATGTACATCATCATCCGTCCCCCCGTCATTATACCCATGTACATTATCATCCGTCCCCCCGTCATTATACCCATGTACATTATCATCCGTCCCCCCGTCATTATACCCATGTACATCATCATCCGTCCCCCCGTCATTATACCCATGTACATCATCATCCGTCCCCCCGTCATTATACCCATGTACATCATCATCCGTCCCCCCGTCATTATACCCATGTACATCATCATCCGTCCCCCCCGTCATTATACCCATGTACATTATCATCCGTCCCCCCGTCATTATACCCATGTACATCATCATCCGTCCCCCCGTCATTATACCCATGTACATTATCATCCGTCCCCCCGTCATTATACCCATGTACATTATCATCCGCCCCCCGTCATTATACCCATGTACATCATCATCCGTCCCCCCGTCATTATACCCATGTACATTATCATCCGTCCCCCGTCATTATACCCATGTACATTATCACCCGTCCCCCGTCATTATACCCATGTACATTATCATCCGTCCCCCCGTCATTATACCCATGTACATTATCATCCGTCCCCCGTCATTATACCCATGTACATTATCATCCGTCCCCCCGTCATTATACCCATGTCATTCACATTATCATCCGTCCCCCCCGTCATTATACCCATGTACATTATCATCCGTCCCCCCGTCATTATACCCATGTAGTGTTCCAGTATGGGCCGTGCTGTAGGGTCACCTAATATGTAGACGGGCAGGAATCAAAGTCCACTCCTATGACCTCTGTGACCATTTCACGAACCCTTTTCCAAAATGTCCGAACCTTCGGGCATGAGTCAGTGTACCCACCCGCCCCCACACCTCCACAGTCCCACGTTTCTCATCCCGGCCTGAACAACCTCTTATTTTGCTCATTATTGTTAAATTTAATGTTTATATGTGTGTGAAAGACGTGTGTATTAAACATTTATGGAAGTACAGGACGCAACATTTCATTGGCAATTAAAGGACGATTCCGTATTTTACAGGACGGGTGGCAACCCTAGTGATGTAGTACTATTTAGGGGACATGTAGGGGGTGGGGTGGACATTTGACAAAGCTGTCCCAGGCACATCAGAGCATCTTTCCCATGAACATGGACCAACATACCTGTCCACAGGTGCAGGCGTCTGATTGGACGATACAGAAACACCAGAGCCCCATCATGCTTGTTTACTTGTTTTATTTTTTGTTTGTTTTTAATATTTCTCTCAAAACACAATTCAGAATCAATGTCATGATTTCATAGAATTTTTATTCATTATTACTTTTGTCAGTTTGAAATTATTTCACTGACAGCTGATTTTTTCCTTGTTTAATTGGAGGATGTAAATAATTTTGGGATGAATGTATGTATGTGTGTTATTGGTTATCAGTTATTTATCCTTTTTTTAAAAAAGATCTGTGCATCTTTGATGTGCACCTTGGGCCGATACATCGATGAAAAAATCTCCCTATTTTTCACAACCCAATGTTGGCAGGTATGTAGGATATCATCAGAAGATGGAGAGAATCAGGAGGAATCTCTGTGTGCAAGGGACAAAGTAAAAATCAAAAATCGTGTTGCTGCCATCAGATTCTCTGTTGGTTCATATTTTCCATGAAATGATGAAACGTCTCAGTTTCAGAGCTGATGGGGGAAATAAATCCGCATGTTTATTGGATCATAGTGAAGTGATGTTCTACATGTCATTCCTTTGTCTTTTGCAGTTTCCCAACTTCCAGACGGAGCGATCGGAGTCGGACCAGGACAGTCCGTGGGGCAGCAGTCCTCTGACGGACCCCGCCTCCCCTCAGCTGGAACACGGCGGCGGTCTGGATGTGTCCTACGGCTACCGGCCGTTCCCCGACCCCCGCGGCCTCTGCTACGGCCTGTCGGAGCAGCAGCACACCCCCAGCGACAGCATGCACCTCCACGCTCACGGCCAAGGCCAGAGCTGCGAGCGGGGTCGCTGCGAGGCCGGCAGGTATTTCCTAGGAGCCCCTCCCCCCGGCAGGGACGCGTGGTGGGGCTCCGCCCGCTCCTTCGTACCGCTGAGCAGGAGCTCTCTGGAGAACCATGAAGGATACGATGGTGGCACGCCGCGCATCACGGCCATCCACAGCTACCACGGTGAGGACTACAGCAGGGGCCTCGTTCATAAAACCCCGCGTAGAAACGCAGACGACTGCCCGAAAACGCAGCAAAAACTGTCCGATTTATAAGAGTCTGTACGCACGTCCTACGCACGTCCATCCACAGCTACCACGGTGAGGACTACAGCAGGGGCCTCGTTCATAAAACCCCGCGTAGAAACGCAGACGACTGCCCGAAAACGCAGCGAAAACTGTCCGATTTATAAGAGTCTGTACGCACATCCTACGCACGTCCTACGCACGGTCTACGCACGGCCATCCACAGCTACCACGGTGAGGACTACAGCAGGGGCCTCGTTCATAAATCCCCGCGTAGAAACGCAGACGACTGCCCGAAAACGCAGCAAAAACTGTCCGATTTATAAGAGTCTGTACGCATGTCCTACGCACGGCCATCCACAGCTACCACGGTGAGGACTACAGCAGGGGCCTCGTTCATAAATCCCCGCGTAGAAACGCAGACGACTGCCCGAAAACGCAGCGAAAACTGTCCGATTTATAAGAGTCTGTATGCACATCCTACGCATGTCCTACGCACGTCCTACGCACGGTCTACGCACGGCCATCCACAGCTACCACGGTGAGGACTACAGCAGGGGCCTCGTTCATAAATCCCCGCGTAGAAACGCAGACGACTGCCCGAAAACGCAGCGAAAACTGTCCGATTTATAAGAGTCTGTATGCACATCCTACGCATGTCCTACGCACGTCCTACGCATGTCCTACACACGTCCTAAGCACGGCCATCCACAGCTACCACGGTGAGGACTACAGCAGGGGCCTCGTTCATAAAACCCCGCGTAGAAACGCAGACGACTGCCCGAAAACGCAGCAAAAACTGTCCGATTTATAAGAGTCTGAACGCACATCCTACGCACGTCCTACGCACGGCCTATGCACGGCCATCCACAGCTACCACGGTGAGGACTACAGCAGGAGCCTCGTTCATAAAAATTCGCGTAGAAACGCAGACGACTGCCCGAAAACGCAGCGAAAACTGTCCAATTTATAAGAGTCTGTACGCACGGCCTACGCACGGCCATCCACAGCTACCACGGTGAGGACTACAGCAGAAGCCTCGTTCATAAAACCCCGCGTAGAAACGCAGACGACTGCCCGAAAACGCAGCAAAAACTGTCCTATTTATAAGAGTCTGTATGCACATCCTACGCACGTCCTACGCACGGTCTACGCACGGCCATCCACAGCTACCACGGTGAGGACTACAGCAAGGGCCTCGTTCATAAAACCCCGCGTAGAAACGCAGACGACTGCCCGAAAACGCAGCAAAAACTGTCCGATTTATAAGAGTCTGTACGCACGTCCTACGCACGGTCTACGCACGTCCATTTACAGCTACCACGGTGAGGACTACAGCAGGAGCCTCGTTCATAAAACCCCGCGTAGAAACGCAGACGACTGCCCGAAAACGCAGCAAAAACTGTCCGATTTATAAGAGTCTGAACGCGCGTCCTACGCACGTTGTACGCACGGCCATCCACAGCTACCACGGTGAGGACTACAGCAGGGGCCTCGTTCATTAAACCCCGCGTAGAAACGCAGACGGCTGCCCGAAAACGCAGCGAAAACTGTACAATTTATAAGAGTCTGAACGCACGTCCTACGCACGTCCTACACACGTCCTACGCACGGTCTACGCACGGCCATCCACAGCTACCACGGTGAGGACTACAGCAGGAGCCTCGTTCATAAAACCCCGCGTAGAAACGCAGACGACTGCCCGAAAACGCAGCAAAAACTGTCCGATTTATAAGAGTCTGTACGCACGTCCTACGCACGGTCTACGCACGTCCATTTACAGCTACCACGGTGAGGACTACAGCAGGAGCCTCGTTCATAAAACCCCGCGTAGAAACGCAGACGACTGCCCGAAAACGCAGCAAAAATTGTCCGATTTATAAGAGTCTGAACGCACGTCCTACGCACGTTCTACGCACGGCCATCCACAGCTACCACGGTGAGGACTACAGCAGGGGCCTCGTTCATAAAACCCCGCGTAGAAACGCAGACGGCTGCCCGAAAACGCAGCGAAAACTGTACAATTTATAAGAGTCTGAACGCACGTCCTACGCACGTCCTACACACGTCCTACGCACGGTCTACGCACGGCCATCCACAGCTACCACGGTGAGGACTACAGCAGGAGCCTCGTTCATAAAACCCCGCGTAGAAACGCAGACGACTGCCCGAAAACGCAGCAAAAACTGTCCGATTTATAAGAGTCTGAACGCACGTCCTACGCACGTTCTACGCACGGCCATCCACAGCTACCACGGTGAGGACTACAGCAGGAGCCTCGTTCATAAAACCCCGCGTAGAAACGCAGACGACTGCCCGAAAACGCAGCAAAAACTGTCAGATTTATAAGAGTCTGTATGCACGTCCTACGCACGGTCTACGCACGTCCATCCACAGCTAGCACGGTGAGGACTACAGCAGGAGCCTCGTTCATAAATCCCCGCGTAGAAACGCAGACGACTGCCCGAAAACGCAGCGAAAACTGTCCGATTTATACGAATCTGTACGCACATCCTACGCACGTCCTACACACGTCCTTCACACGTCCTACACACGTCCTTCACACGTCCTACACACGTCCTTCACACGTCCTACGCACGTCCTAAGCACGTCCTAAGCACGTCCTAAGCACGTCCTACACCCGTTTCTTTTTATAAAACATAATCAACTTTAAAGATGCCGCATCTGATTGAACACTGCAAAATCTCAATACGAGTTAAAACCAGTGAAACTGAGAAGAATCAGACTAGAATCAAGGTAAATTATCGTCCATGCAGGAAGACAATCACACTTACACAATAAATATGGAGACATAGACAGGGAGAAATGTCTTTAAACAAGTTATAAAAACTCATTTCAGGTCCCTCATTTAGTGAAAAATCCCTCAAACTAGTCTGTAATGCTTCTTTTCAGTGTTTTTTCTCATTTTAAAGTAAAAGATCTTAAAAGGAGATGATTTTTTCCAAATGATCTAAAAAGTCTTTCCTGTAAGCAGCATGTGTGAAGGAGCAGCACATCACCACCAACCTCCAAACCCGCATGAACCTGGATGAAGGTTGGAGAAGGTTCTTCTACCAAGGCTCAGATTGGTCTGGATGACCTGGGGCCTGAACCTGCTCCACCCCCCAGCCGCTGTTTCAGACTGTTAGATGTTCACCTCTGACATCACTGCTGGAAATCCTGCTTAGTTGTTCTGGTTTAAGATCTTTTCTCTGAAATGAGAAGCAGCAGCACTAAAAATCAGCATCAGCAGACGAGTTTGAATGTTTATCACTGAATGAGAAACGTGAGTCTGAACTGGAACAGGACGTCTGAAAACAAGTTTACAGCTGGAATTGACCTATGGCTAAGCCCCGCCCCCTCCACTCACTCGGACAAACAAACATTCGGTGACAGGCGCTATGTGACATTTCGGGAGATGACAGCTGTCAACACAGACAACAGACGCGTGATCAGACAGAGAGATTGTGACGAGATAAATTAAAAAACATAAAAACAAAACAAACAAACAAAAAGAAATTGTTCACAAGTCTTAAACTGGGAGTAGAAATCAGCCTGTGAATCTCTGAATGTGACTCGTGTCGCTCCCTCAGTTTCTTGCACAAACTGCTGCACGGCTGCTGTTGTTGTGCCAAAAAGTGATCATCTGACAAAAACTGATCAAACAGCCACGGAAGCGGAGCAGTCTGGCTGCAGCTGGAAGCCAGAGGCGCGTCGTTATCCACGTTACTACACGACAGCGTCTTATGCACCGTTACCACGTACCAAAACTAGCATGTTTAGCTAGCGTTAGCCAACTTAAACTAACGTTAGGGAAGGTAACTTCATATTTCTTTCAAGCAAAGTGACAACATGTTGCCTCAAATACGATGTTCCCTTACCTTAGAACAGATGTAGACATCCTTGTTCATTTTATCCACGTTCAGTTGATGTTGTGCTCTGCCGCATAACTTTGGCTTGATGTGACTTGGTAAAAGGCAAAAAATACTCCCCATCACCCAGCCTCTCAGGATACCTAGTATCGGAGTTGCATGTACCCCATGCACACGTTTGACCATTTTAAACTAAAAAGAACACATAAAAACAAACAAAAACGGACTAACTTCAATGCATTTCAATGGACGTCTAAGCAGAGAATGTCCGAGTGTATGGGAAAGCTGTGCGCACTGTGATTGGCTTATAGCGATTGGGGGCGTGGTTTAGCCATAGGTCAATTAGGACCAAAAGACACAAAGTGATCTGAAACAGCGTCTTACTGAGATCAGTTACCTTAATATGCAAATAAAAGATCCAATTTTAAGATTCAGTCACTCAGTAAGAAATAAGACATTTTCTCTCAAAACTAGATTAATAATCCGGCATATTCTGGTCTGGTCACGTATGATTCTCTCAGATTGACATATTTTAGACCGTTTCTGCTGAATCTAAGCATCTAAGACTTGGTTAGACTGTTTTTGCAGTGAACGGCCTGCTCTGCCCATCAGGTGACCATCAAAGGTCAGGAAACCCCCCAATGAATGTCCATCACATCATTTCCATGACAGCTCGGGGGGGGGGGGGGCACGGCAAAAACTCAAATCTTACCAAGTATGTGTCTCATCTCTGGTCCAAATATCTCATCACACTCACAAGAAGACAAAATCACCGGAAGAGAAACATTTCAGTGACATTTAAGATCCTGTTTTAACCCCTTCAGCCCCCGCGTCCATTTGACCATATGTCCACATGACATGTTTGTTGCTCTGTAATGTTGCAGAGCATAAAGTCGAAGACTTTTTGGAACGTCTGAAAAATGCAGAGTTGTCTAAACTTGACTCCTTGAATTCAGAAATTGAGTCAGATCAGACAAGTAATATAGATGGTGAGTTCAAAAATGATGTTTTTAATTCACAGTGTCACGTTTTCACCAGTTTTATGTTTTATATGTCAGATTTAAGTTGCATAAGAAAAGGAAAAGAACAATAAGATGAGATATAAATGATCAAATAAATACAAAAATAGTAAGAGAATGCACAAAATGAGTTAAGAATGTGACTGGTTTGTTCTTAGATTCAGACGTACATTGGAGAAGTGAGCATGGCAGCTGCTTATGTCATACGTGTGCTGGTAATTCGCTCGTTGCTGTTCTTTCTTTCTTCTTTTCTTTGTTTTAAATCAACATCAACCCCTCTTGGAGCCTCTTGTGTTTGTCTGCAGCTCTGTCGCTCTCAATGTAAACAGAGAATTTCTTCTTCTACGCTTGTATTATCGGCAGAGTAGGCTCTGAACGCCGAGGCTTCCGTAGTTTCGTGAACTCTCATGGACGCATCAGGAAAGTACGATGTAGTGCTGTTTAGTCTAAAAATCTACTAAATGATGGTTTCCAGTAAATTCTGGACGCTACCCACTCAGGACACGTGGATTACATTGGACGAGCAGGATGGAGGAATATGGACACGTTTTTGTGGACTTTTATGGACCTTTTTGGCTCGGACCCCGGTGAACTCCATTATATGAAAGTTGGGGGAAAATGACCCCCCCGGATCTTTGGGATATTAAAAAGTGCTCGTGAGTCTTGTTCACCACGAGGATGAGGAGAAGATGAAGGACATCATTGTGTCCCTTTAGGTTGTAAAACATGTTTGTGCTGCTAGAATCTGTTAGATGATGTGGTTCATTCAGGATGAAGCTTGTGATCGGCTTTGTCTACGTTTCTGGAGGGAATCTGAGGGGGGAGGGGTGTGTGTGTGGGGGGGGGGGGGCGCCTAGACTTGCGGGACTAGAAGCAGCAGCGGAGGATGATGACGTGGGCTTATTTCCCTCCCCCTGCAGGACGAGGACTCTGGGACGAGGACAGCGCGGTCAGCTCTCCGGACGGGGGCTCTGCGAGCGACTCGGGGGACCGGTACCGAGCGGACCGCTGCCCCCGCAGCCCCGAGGAGCCCAGTAGGATCCAGACTCTGATCCGGGCCACGCAGCAGATGATCAAGGAGGAGGAAAGCCGCCTGCAGCTGGGGGGCCTGGCCGGGGGGCCGGCCCGGGGACCCTGCCAGGGGCCCCCGCCGCTGCAGAGCGTGGGGAGTTTCAGCCCGGCTCTGAGTCCCGCCCCCCTGTCCAGGCTCAGCAGCCCCGGGTCGGAGCGCAAACCCAAAGACTCCCTGCAGACCCACCAGTCTCCGCTCCCGCTACAGTTTCACCCCCCCTTCGGTCGGCCGGGCACGTGCTCGGCCTCCCCCACGCCGGCCCCCCGCCCTCTACCCCCCCCACGGCCACCCGCAGCCCTACCTGGACAAGCATGCAGCGTACTCCCTGACAGGCTACACCCTGGAGCACCTGTATGACCCAGACAGCCTGCGGGGGTACTGCACCTCCGCCAGCACCGGCCCCCCCCACAACCATCACTTCCACGTACCAGCAGAGCAGAACCAGGGACACAAAGGAACCTCCGTCATCATCAGCAACGGCAGCTAACGCCGCGGTAAGCCACGTTCTCCATGTTCTCCAGGTTCCACGTTCTCCTCGTTCTCCACGTTCTCCATGTTCTCCTCGTTCTAAGGGTTCCACTGATTCTCCTCGTTCTCCACGTTCCACGTTCTCCATGTACTCCATGTTCTCCACGTTCTCCACGTTCCATGTTCTCCAGGTTCCACTCGTTCTCCACGTTACACGTTCTCCTCGATCTCCACGTTCTCCACGTTCTCTATGTTCTCCTCGTTCTCCACGTTCCACGTTCTCCTCGTTCTAAGGGTTCCACTCATTCTCCTCGTTCTCCACGTTCCACGTTCTCCATGTACTCCATGTTCTCCACGTTCTCCACGTTCCATGTTCTCCAGGTTCCACTCGTTCTCCACGTTACACGTTCTCCTCGATCTCCACGTTCTCCACGTTCTCTATGTTCTCCTCGTTCTCCACGTTCCACGTTCTCCTCCTTCTCCACGTTCCACGTTCTCCTCGATCTCCACGTTCCACGTTCTCCACGTTCTCTATGTTCTCCTCGTTCTCCATGTTCCACGTTCTCCAGGTTCCACGTTCTCTACGTTCTCCACGTTCTCTATGTTCCACTCGTTCTCCTCGTTCTCCACGTTCCACTCGTTCTCCTCGTTCTCCACGTTCTCCTGGTTCCATGTTCTCGTTCTCCGGGTTCAACTCGTTCACCTCGTTCTCCACGTTCCACGTTCTCCATGTTCTCCAGGTTCCACGTTCTCTGGGTTCCACTCGTTCTCCTCGTTCTCCATGTTCTCCAGGTTCCACTCGTTCTCCACGTTCCACTCGTTCTCCATGTTCTCCAGGTTCCACGTTCTCCTCGTTCTCCGGGTTCCACTCGTTCTCCTCGTTCTCCACGTTCCACGTTCTCCATGTTCTCCAGGTTCCCCGTTCTCTGGGTTCCACTCGTTCTCCATGTTCTCCAGGTTCCACTCGTTCTCCACGTTCCACTCGTTCTCCATGTTCTCCACGTTCCATGTTCTCCAGGTTCCACTCATTCTCCACGTTCTCCATGTTCCACGTTCTCCTCGATCTCCACGTTCCACATTCTCCACGTACTCCACATTCTCCACGTTCTCCATGTTCTCCATGTTCCACGTTCTCCTCGTTCTCCACGTTCCACGTTCTCCATGTTCTCCACGTTCTCCACGTTCCACGTTCTCCTCGTTCTCCACGTTCAACATTCTCCACGTACTACATGTTCTCCACGTTCTCCATGTTGTCCAGGTTCCACGTTCTCCTCGTTCTCCAGGTTCCATGTTCTCCACGTTCTCCACGTTCCACATTCTCCACGTTCTCCACGTTCCACGTTCTCCATGTTCTCCACGTTCCATGTTCTCCACGTTTTCCACGTTCTCCATGTTCTCCACGTTCTCCATGTACTCCATGTTCTCCACGTTCTCCAGGTTCCACTCGTTCTCCATGTTCTCCACGTTCCACGCTCTCCAGGTTCCACTCGTTCTCCATGTTCTCCACGTTCCACGTTCTCCTCCTTCTCCACGTTCCACATTCTCCATGTACTCCATGTTCTAACCCTAACCCTAACCCTCCTTCTCCAAGTTCCACATTCTCCACGTACTCCATGTTCTCCACGTTCCACGTTCTCCTCGTTCTCCAGGTTCCACTCGTTCTCCTCGTTCTCCACGTTCTCCATGTTCTCCACGTTCCACGTTTTCCTCCTTCTCCACGTTCCACGTTCTCCATGTACTCGACGTTCTCCATGTTCTCCACGTTCTCCATGTTCCACATTCTCCAGGTTCCACTCGTTCTCCATGTTCTCCATGTTCTCCACGTTCCACGTTCTCCTCCTTCTCCACGTTCCACATTCTCCACGTACTCCATGTTCTCCACGTTCCACGTTCTCCTCATTCTCCAGGTTCCACTCGTTCTCCTCGTTCTCCATGTTCTCCACGTTCCATGTTCTCCTCCTTCTCCACGTTCTACATTCTCCACGTACTCCATGTTCTCCACCTTCCACGTTCTCCTCCTTCTCCACGTTCCACATTCTCCACGTACTCCATGTTCTCCACGTTCCACGTTTTCCAGGTTCCACGTTCTCCAGGTTCCACATTCTCCACGTACTCCATGTTCTCGACGTTCCACGTTCTCCAGGTTCCACTCATTCTCCTCGTTCGCCACGTTCTCCATGTTCTCCACTTTCTCCGCGTTCCACGTTCTCCTTCTCCACGTTCCTCCGTCTCCACGTTCCACATTCTCCACGTACTCCACGTTCTCCATGTTCCACGTTCTCCTCGTTCTCCATGTTCTCCATAATAATTACAATAATGTTATAAAAATAAATAATAATAATAATAATAATATTAAAATAATATTAATAATAATAATGATAATGATAATAATAATAATGATTATAATAATAATTACAATAATGATATAATAAATAATAATAATATTAAAATAATATTTATAATAATAATGATTATAATATTAAAATAATATTAATAATAATAATAACATTAATAATATCAATGATAATAATGATATAATGTTAATAATAATAAGAAGAAAACTGAAAAGCATTTTCTAAGAAGATTTCTGACTCTTTTTGTAAAGCAGCTCTTTTTTGTCGTCCGGACCAAACGTGATGCGTACCGATGACTTCCTGGCAGATGTTTGGACGTTCATGTCGTGATTCTGGTGAAACCGTTTGAAGAATCAGAATCAGAATCAGACAGCTGAATGTAAACGAGGCCGTGCGGGCGCGATGATCCGTCCGATGACGCCGCTGATGCTCCCCCATCCAGCCTGTTAGATGATGCTGGTGAGGATGGAGGAGAATGATGTCATCGTCTCATCACAAACGCAGAGATCCTGAAACTCTCCTTGTTCTTTCATTTGTTCTGCAGCGGCGGATCGTCCAGGTTGCTGCTGGGAGGGGGGACGCCGTTCTGGTGGGACCGGACCAGACGGATGGAGAAACAAAAACCCGGCTGGAGTTTGGTTCCTGTTCCTGTTCGTGTCCCGCTGATCTGTGGAACATTTTGCACTACGAAAGACGGCGTTTCCATGGAAACGTTCTCTGTTTCAGTTCAGTAAGCTGCGGAAGACGCTGAGAGGAAGACGCGGCGGCGTGCAGCGATGCAGGATGAAGCCACAGCGCAGGAAGCGTCTACCATTTTTAAACCTCAGACTAATATGCAAAACCATTCTCCATCATGACGGAGAACAAGGAGGAGAGATCCAGTCAGCATACTGGGATCACTGGGATCGATCGTTGGGATCACTGGGATCGATCGTTGGGATCACTGGGATCACTGGGATCGATCGTTGGGATCACTGGGATCGATCGTTGGTATCACTGGGATCGATCGTTGGGATCACTGGGATCACTGGGATCGATCGTTGGTATCACTGGGATCGATCGTTGGGATGACTGGGATCGATCGTTGGGATCACTGGGATCGATCGTTGGGATCACTGGGATCGATCGTTGGGATGACTGGGATCGATCGTTGGGATCACTGGGATCGATCGTTGGGATCACTGGGATCGATCGTTGGGATCACTGGGATCGATCGTTGGGATGACTGGGATCGGTGGTTGGGATCACTGGGATCGATCGTTGGGATTACTGGGATCGATCGTTGGGATCACTGGGATCGATCGTTGGGATTACTGGGATCACTGGGATCGATCGTTGAGATTACTGGGATCGATCGTTGGGATCACTGGGATCGATCGTTGGGATTACTGGGATCGGTCGTTGGGATCACTTGGATCGATCGTTGGGATCACTGGGATCGGTCGTTGGGATCACTGGGATCGATCGTTGGGATCACTGGGATCGATCGTTGGGATTACTGGGATCGATCGTTGGGATCACTGGGATCGGTGGTTGGGATCACTGGGATCGATCGTTGGGATTACTGGGATCGATCGTTGGGATCACTGGGATCGGTTGTTGGGATCACTGGGATCGATCGTTGGGATTACTGGGATCGGTCGTTGGGATCACTGGGATCGATCGTTGGGATTACTGGGATCGATCGTTGGGATCACTGGGATCGATCGTTGGGATCACTGGGATCGATCGTTGGGATCACTGGGATCGATCGTTGGGATTACTGGGATCGGTCGTTGGGATCACTGGGATCACTGGGATCGATCGTTGGTATCACTGGGATCGATCGTTGGGATCACTGGGATCGGTGGTTGGGATCACTGGGATCGATCGTTGGGATCACTGGGATCGGTCGTTGGGATTACTGGGATCACTGGGATCGATCGTTGGTATCACTGGGATCGATCATTGGGATCACTGGGATCGGTGGTTGGGATCACTGGGATCGATCGTTGGGATTACTGGGATCGGTCGTTGGGATCACTGGGATCGGTCGTTGGGATCACTGGGATCGATCGTTGGGATCACTGGGATCGATCGTTGGGATCACTGGGATCAGTCGTTGGGATCACTGGGATCGGTCGTTGGGATTACTGGGATCGATCGTTGGGATTACTGGGATCACTGGGATCGATCGTTGGTATCACTGGGATCGATCGTTGGGATCACTGGGATTACTGGGATCGATCGTTGGGATCACTGGGATCGGTCGTTGGGATTACTGGGATCGATCGTTGGGATTACTGGGATCACTGGGATCGGTCTTTGGGATCACTGGGATCGGTCGTTGGGATTACTGGGATCGATCGTTGGGATCACTGGGATTGGTCGTTGGGATCACTGGGATCGATCGTTGGGATCACTGGGATCGGTCGTTGGGATCACTGGGATCGGTCGTTGGGATCACTGGGATCGGTCGTTGGGATTACTGGGATCGGTCGTTGGGATCACAGGGATCGGTGGTTGGGATCACTGGGATCGGTCGTTGGGATTACTGGGATCAGTCGTTGGGATCACTGGGATCGGTCGTTGGGATCACTGGGATCGATCGTTGGGATCACTGGGATCGATCGTTGGGATCACTGGGATCGATCGTTGGGATCACTGGGATCACTGGGATCGGTCGTTGGGATTACTGGGATCGGTTGTTGGGATCACTGGGATCGATCGTTGGGATTACTGGGATCGATCGTTGGGATCACTGGGATCGGTCGTTGGGATTACTGGGATCACTGGGATTGATCGTTGGTATCACTGGGATCGATCGTTGGTATCACTGGGATCGATCGTTGGGATCACTGGGATCGATCGTTGGGATCACTGGCATTGGTTGTTGGGATTACTGGGATCGATCGTTGGGATCACTGGGATCGATCGTTGGGATTACTGGCATCACTGAGATCGATTGTTGGGATCACTGGGATCGATCGTTGGGATCACTGGGATTGATCGTTGGGATTACTGGGATCGATCGTTGGGATCACTGGGATCGATCGTTGGGATCACTGGGATCGATCGTTGGGATTACTGGGATCACTGGGATCGATCGTTGGGATCACTGGGATCGATCGTTGGGATCACTGGGATCGATCGTTGGGATTACTGGGATCACTTGGATCGATCGTTGGGATCACTCGGATCGGTCGTTGGGATCACTGGGATCGATCGTTGGGATCACTGGGATCGATCGTTGGGATCACTGGGATCGATCGTTGGGATTACTGGGATCGATCGTTGGGATCACTGGGATCGATCACTGGGATCGGTCGTTGGGATCACTGGGATCGATCGTTGGGATCACTGGGATCGATCGTTGGGATCACTGGGATCGGTCGTTGGGATCACTGGGATCGATCGTTGGGATTACTGGGATCGATCGTTGGGATTACTGGGATCGATCGTTGGGATCACTGGGATCGATCACTGGGATCAGTCGTTGGGATCACTGGGATCGGTGGTTGGGATTACTGGGATCACTGGGATCGATCGTTGGTATCACTGGGATCGATCGTTGGGATCACTGGGATCGATCGTTGGGATCACTGGGATCGGTCGTTGGGATTACTGGGATCACTGGGATCGATTGTTGGTATCACTGGGATCGATCGTTGGGATCACTGGGATCGATCGTTGGGATCACTGGGATCGATCGTTGGGATCACTGGGATTGGTTGTTGGGATTACTGGGATCGATCGTTGGGATCACTGGGATCGATCGTTGGGATCACTGGGATCGATCGTTGGGATCACTGGGATCGATCGTTGGGATTACTGGGATCACTGGGATCGGTCGTTGGGATCACTGGGATCGGTCGTTGGGATTACTGGGATCGATCGTTGGGATCACTGGGATCGATCGTTGGGATTACTGGTATCGATCGTTGGGATCACTGGGATCACTGGTATTACTGGTATTACTAGGATCACCGGTATTACTGGGATCACTGGTATTACTGGTATTACTGGGATCACTGGTATTACTGGGATCTCTGGTATTACTGGGATCACTGGTATTACTGGGATCACTGGGATTACTGGTATTACTGGGATCACTGGTATTACTGGGATCACTGGTATTACTGGTATTACTGGGATCACTGGTATTACTGGGATCACTGGAATTACTGGGATCACTGGTATTACTGGGATCACTGGTATTACTGGTATTACTGGGATCACTGGTATTACTGGGATCACTGGGATCACTGGTATTACTGGGATCACTGGGATCACTGGTATTACTGGGATCACTGGTATTACTGGGATCACTGGAATTACTGGGATCACTGGGATCACTGGTATTATTGGGATCACTGGTATTACTGGGATCACTGGAATTACTGGGATCACTGGTATTACTGGGATCACTGGGATCGATCGTTGGGATCACTGGGGTCACTGGTATTACTGGGATCGATCGTTGGGATCACTGGTATTACTGGGATCACTGGTATTACTGGGATCACTGGTTTTACTGGGATCACGGGTTTTACTGGGATCACTGGTATTACTGGGATCACTGGGATCACTGGTATTACTGGGATCACTGGTATTACTGGGATCACTGGTATTACTGGGATCACTGGAATTACTGGGATCACTGGTATCACTGGGATCACTGGTATTACTGGGATCACTGGTATTACTGGGATCACTGGTATTACTGGGATCACTGGGATCGATCGTTGGGATCACTGGTATTACTGGGATCACTGGTATTACTGGGATCACTGGGATCGATCGTTGGGATCACTGGTATTACTGGGATCACTGGGATCGATCGTTGGGATCACTGGTATTACTGGGATCACTGGTATTACTGGGATCACTGGGATCACTGGTATTACTGGGATCACTGGTATTACTGGGATCACTGGTATTACTGGGATCACTGGGATCACTGGTATTACTGGGATCACTGGTATTACTGGGATCACTGGGATCGATCGTTGGGATCACTGGTATTACTGGGATCACTGATTTTACTGGGATCACTGGTATTACTGGGATCACTGGTATTACTGGGGTCACTGGTATTACTGGGATCGATCGTTGGGATCACTGGTATTACTGGGATCACTGGTATTACTGGGATCACTGGTATTACTGGTGTCACTGGTATTACTGGGATCGATCGTTGGGATCACTGGTATTACTGGGATCACTGGTATTACTGGTATTACTGGGATCACTGGTATTACTGGGATCACTGGTATTACTGGTATTACTGGGATCACTGGTATTACTGTGATCACTGGTATTACTAGGATCACTGGTATTACTGGGATCACTGGGATCACTGGGATTACTGGGATCACTGGTATCACTGATATTACTGGGATCACTGGTATTACTGGGATCACTGGTATTACTGGTGTCACTGGTATTACTGGGATCGATCGTTGGGATCACTGGTATTACTGGGATCACTGGTATTACTGGTATTACTGGGATCACTGGTATTACTGGGATCACTGGTATTACTGGTATTACTGGGATCACTGGTATTACTGTGATCACTGGTATTACTAGGATCACTGGTATTACTGGGATCACTGGGATTACTGGGATCACTGGTATCATTCGGATCACTGGTATTACTGAGATCACTGGTATCACTGATATTACTGGGATCACTGGTATTACTGGGATCACTGGTATTACTGGGATCACTGGGATCACTGGGATTACTGGGATCACTGGTATTACTGGGATCACTGGTGTTACTGGGATTACTGGTATTACTGGGATCTGTGGGACGTGAACAGACACTTTTAAGAAGGCGTGTGGGAGGAAAATATTCAGCAGCAGACGGGAAGTTTGTTTTCTACGGAAGAGGATGAGGGACATGAAAAAAATCTGAAAGTCAGAATTATATTTTGTTCTTCAGTGTCCCTCGTCCTCTGCCGTAGTTTCCGTCCTGACGTCGGCCATATGCAGCCTGGGGGGCAGATTCACCACAATCATCTAGGGGTGCACCGATTGCAGTTTTCTGGCCGATCACCGATCGCCGATCTTTAAGAAATCTGACCCACCGATACCGATTTTTGCCGATACCAATTTTTCTTAAAAATTGACAGCAAACATCTTCAATGTACCAATTTTGTTCTATTAATAAACAATACAGTACCTGTAGTACAATGCAAACTAGTTTTAACTGCACAAGCTACTGTTATTAAATATAAATGAAAATTTGCAAGTATTGTAGTCCAAACTACAAAAATATAATTTCCATTCCTTCAGTCTCATTTTTCACATTATTAAACACAAAACTAGCTAACTGGTTGCATTTCAAACTGGCTTTGAGCCTCTTTCTAAAAATAAACTTCACAACAGTATTTTGCTTATTTTGCAATGCATATAATATGGTATAAGTAATAAATAAAATAATCTACAAGACAAACTAAACTAAACTAAACGTAAACCACCAAAAGTGACTTTAGCCGAAGTAAATATGATCGGTAGATAAGATCGGTTTTACATTTATTGATCGGCCGATCCCCGATCCCCCAAAATTAAGGAAATCGGAGCCGATCGATCGGCTGGCCGATCAATCGGTGCACCCCTACAATCATCCCTCTAACAGCCAATAAATGTTTCTACAACAGGATTCAAGACTGTCCAGATCTCCTCCATGTCGTCCTCGTTTCTCAAATGAACTTATATTTATACGTTTTTTTAATTATCATTATTTTCATTTGCTGTTTCAGAGCCTGAAATGTGCTTTATTTCTTAAAATTATTTATGGTTTACTGTGAATATGGTCCGAAATAAAAGTCCGGTAACACTTTATTTTAAGCCCACATTTATAATGCATTATAATGCATTTATTATGTGTTAGACATGCATTATAACGCATTTATAATGCGTTATAATGCATTTATTATGTGTTAGACATGCATAATAATGCATTTATAATGCGTTATAATGTATTTATTATGTGTTAGACATGCATAATAATGCCTTTATAATGCGTTATAATGCATTTATTATGTGTTAGACATGCATAATAATGCCTTTATAATGCGTTATAATGTATTTATGTGTTAGACATGCATTATAATGCATTTATAATGCGTTATAATGCGTTATAATGCATTATAATGCTTTTATAATAAATTAAAAATGAATTATGATGCATTTATAATGCATATAAATCATAATGCATTTATTATGTGTTAGACATGCATTATAATGCGTTATAATCATTTATAATGCATTTATAACGAATTAAAAATGAATTATGATGCATTTATAATGCATATAAATGCATTATGAATGTGGGCTTAAGTAAAGTGTTACAGAAAATCTCACCACGTAAGCACACAGGCAAAAGAAAAGGGGGGGGGGGGCATCTGTATTTATTGAGTAAATGTTTCTGTATTAGTTTGAAAAAGCTGCAATCAGATCCAGTCTGCTTGTTTATGGAGTGTGTTTTTGACAGATCCTGAAAAAAGTGATAATAAATCTTTTTGCGAAGACGTCTGACATCTTTTCATTCATACGTGAAGCTTGATTATTTATCACGGGAAAGATGAAAGCAAATAAAGATGCTGCTCTTCATAAACCGATGAAGAGCAGGACGGCATCATCTGCTGCCGTCCTCACCCGCCGACCAGCCAATCACACGGCAGCTTCTGGCCATGTAGACGTGGTGAAGACCACAGACGTTACGTAGACGCCGCATGGACTGGTGCTGCCTACAGACAAGTTTCACAGTAGCCTCCATGTCTGCTAGCATGAATGTAAACTATTATTCATCTCCATAAACTGTCTTTAATAACCAGCCACTCTGGAATAACACGCACATCTCTGATTACTGATCAAAGTTTAAAAACTAAACTCTTTCAAAGGAGGTTACTTTCCTATTTTCTCCCATATTTGGCTTTTGGTATTGTTTCAGGACTGTACAGACCACGT
Organism: Atherinomorus stipes; assembly: GCA_023101725.1. NCBI lineage: Eukaryota > Metazoa > Chordata > Actinopteri > Atheriniformes > Atherinidae > Atherinomorus > Atherinomorus stipes. The sequence continues at coordinate 47,479 of JALJCO010001285.1, forward strand.
AGCTTCACATGTCCTGCAGATGAAGCTAAAGGCTGCAGGACACCGTCTTCCTGATCCGTTTGTGTTTCTGACTGAACTGGTTTTATTTTCTGGTCCCAACGTTGCCCTGATCAGAGACAATAACCTGATATTTCACAATATCTCCCAGATTATCATTAACTCTCAGCAACACCACAGCTGTCTCTGTTAGCATTAGCTAGCATGAACCACAGCTGTCTCTGTTAGCATTAGCTAGCATGAACCACAGCTGTCTCTGTTAGCATTAGCTAGCATGAACCACAGCTGTCTCTGTTAGCATTAGCTAGCATGAACCACAGCTGTCTCTGTTAGCATTAGCTAGTATGAACCACAGCTGTCTCTGTTAGCATTAGCTAGCATGAACCACAGCTGTCTCTGTTAGCATTAGCTAGCATGAACCACAGCTGTCTCTGTTAGCATTAGCTAGTATGAACCACAGCTGTCTCTGTTAGCATTAGCTAGCATGAACCACAGCTGTCTCTGTTAGCATTAGCTAGTATGAACCACAGCTGTCTCTGTTAGCATTAGCTAGCATGAACCACAGCTGTCTCTGTTAGCATTAGCTAGCATGAACCACAGCTGTCTCTGTTAGCATTAGCTAGCATGAACCACAGCTGTCTCTGTTAGCATTAGCTAGCATGAACCACAGCTGTCTCTGTTAGCATTAGCTAGCATGAACCACAGCTGTCTCTGTTAGCATTAGCTAGCATGAACCACAGCTGTCTCTGTTAGCATTAGCTAGCATGAACCACAGCTGTCTCTGTTAGCATTAGCTAGCATGAGAACGTTATGCGGTGCCTCATGTTCGGGAGCATAGATACGTGAAATAAAGTGTCAGATTAATGAGTGTTCACCATAATTTACCGTGTTTTTGTTCTTGGGGATTAAATCCAGTGTTTTCTCCACCGTGGCAGCAAGTTATTCCTCCTCTGCTCTGATTGGCCGATATTCCTCCCCGATACGAACACACTGACATCAGTGGACGGAGCAGCACCGTCCACGTTTGTCACAGACGGCAGAAATCTTCATGAAATAAATGTCCGTGATCTTCTTCTTCACTTATTACCACATTAAAGTTTCCTCTGATGTTCCAACAACCAGGAATGTGACGTCCTTCCACATTTCCTCCATGTTGGTGAGAAAAACGTCCCGTTCTCATCTGTTATAGTTACACATGGACAGAACCGACCTGTGGCCAGTTAAACCAGTCGTGTTACTGACCTGTTCCCAGTTTAACCAGTTGTGTTACTGACCTGTTCCCAGTTTAACCAGTTGTGTTACTGGTCTGTTCCCAGTTTAACCAGTCGTGTTACTGACCTGTTCCCAGTTTAACCAGTCGTGTTACTGACCTGTTCCCAGTTAAACCAGTCGTGTTACTGGTCTGTTCCCAGTTAAACCAGTCGTGTTACTGGTCTGTTCCATGCTAACCTGGTTGCACATTAAAGTCTCCTGCTAGTAAAATCCTCCAGCCGTTTCTTGCTGACGTTGCAGCTGTTCACAGACGTGTTGCTGCATCAGAGTCTCGGTCAGAGCAGATTTCCATCATCTGAGATGTTGTTCATGTTCTTCTGGGAATAAATTAATGACATTTGAAAATCTCTGGATTCTGATTTGATGTCCATTTCACACAGATTCCGGCTTTTCTGGCGTACGAAGTTGTAGGTTGTAGCTCAAACAGAAGTCGGTGAGCTAACGTCACACGCGCTCTCGTGGCTTTTCACGTGTGCGAAGGATTTCTACGCCTGCTTCTGATAACGTGTGAAACACGAATGTCCCGCTGTTCTGAGGAAACGAAGACTTTGTGAAACACATTCCGGATCTCAGCGTATGACACGATTACATACACGTGCAAATCCTGGTCACACATTAGCAGCATGTGTTGGTTTGATGGTTTCATACGGAACGAGTGCGACCTGCAGGACCCGTGATCGAGCACCGCCAGGCTGGGGGAGTTTCTCCGATCAGGGAGGGGGGGATGGGCTCTTCTGGCTGTAGCACGGACCGGAGCAGGTCATGTAAAACAAGCTGGAGCACATCAACATCTCCAGTTCAGTCGGGGACGGAGTCTGTGGACTCCGGCTTCCCAGTTCCTCCCCGGTAGTTTTTCCTTTCACCAGTTACTCTCCTCTTCACAGCTTCTCTTCCCTCAGCAACCTTTTTTTTTTACATCACTGTTGATAAAAACGGTTTCATTCACATCTCATCTGTGCATGTAGCATGTAAGAACACTCACCAACCCTCCAGGTTAAAGTTCATGTTGGATCAGTTGTGTTGCAGCAGGGAAACCTGTAAAACCAGCAGGACAGCAGCCCAGCGAGGCTGGAGTTGGTGATTCCTGTTCTACACGCCGAGAACACGCCGCGATTTGTTCTGTAAATGGAGGAAATGGGTGGAAAATATGAGTAAACAAGACAGGATCACTGTAATTTCAGACTTAAGCCCTATTCTGACGGGATTAGTATCACCAAGGGACCACAAGTAAAAACTATTTTCCGTATTTTCCAGACCAAAACTCACTCTTTTTTTCATACTTTGGCGGCTGGTGCAACTATAGTCCAGTGCGACTTATATATGTAAATATCTACAATTTCACATATTGTCAAGCATCAGCTCATATTGACTGACATGAGCCAAAGAGTAAATATACCGTCTAATGTCAAAAGAGGGCGCTCTAAGCTTGTGACGACTATATTCTGCTCCAAGGGCAAAAATCCTAAAACAGCCTTATCTCAGTGAGAGGAGTTCATTTTGGACGTGTGGCTGTACGGTGGAACAAATCCTGAAAAAGCATGTTCATCCTTCTTAGTTACGATGTTTATGATCATTTACAGGCGTTAACTTTGGAACTGGACTGATTGGGACATTTTTAGCAGCTACAAGTAGGATGTGAAAAATCCCCAAATCTCCCTAATTCTAATAAATAAATACGACTTATAGTCCGGTGCGACTTAGATATGTTTTTTCCTGTTCACGATGCATTTTTTGATCGATGTGACCTATAGTCTGGGAAAATACGGTACCCTCTGACATCTGCTTTTTCTGTTGTGCATTCGAATAAAGTCTAAGATTTAACTCAAATTCACAGACATCTAGCGGATATGATGTCATCACGCTGTGTATTGCGTAACATCGGCTCATTCGAGCTGCATTTCCATCAGCAGCGCATCATCATTCAGAGACGAATAAGTTGAAATAACTCGAGGACAGTCGCTACCAATCTTTTAGGAACTTGCACCATGTTGTTCAAAATAATCGTTTCTTGCTGCGTGAAAATGCCATCATGGATTTTTCATATAGGACCGGTGAAACTTCCCCCGACATACTGTAGGGTTTAGCGGGGAAATGATTATACAACAAATAACAGACATGGCTAATTTGCACGTAATTAAAATCACAAACCTTCTCTGAAATTCCACGTGGTCCTTATGCAACACTAATTCTGACAGAATATGCTGCTACTGCACCAACATCACATTTATCTTTAATTATACAGATTACGACAAACTGTTATTTTAACTCAGTTGGGTTAAACTGACTACAATGTTGGGTTATTTTAACCCAGTTGGGTTAAACTGACTGCAATGTTGGGTTATTTTAACTCAGTTGGGTTATACTGACTACAATGTTGGGTTATTTTAACCCAGTTGGGTTATACTGACCTCAATGTTGGGTTATTTTAACTCAGTTGGGTTATACTGACTGCAATGTTGGGTTATTTTAACCCAGTTGGGTTAAACTGACTGCAATGTTGGGTTAATTTAACTCAGTTGGGTTATACTGACTACAATGTTGGGTTATTTTAACTCGGTTGGGTTATACTGACTACAATGTTGGGTTATTTTAACCCAGTTGGGTTATACTGACCTCAATGTTGGGTTATTTTAACTCAGTTGGGTTAAACTGACCTCAATGTTGGGTTATTTTAACTCAGTTGGGTTATACTGACCTCAATGTTGGGTTATTTTAACTCAGTTGGGTTATACTGACCTCAATGTTGGGTTATTTTAACCCAGTTGGGTTATACTGACTTCAATGTTGGGTTATTTTAACCCAGTTGGGTTAAACTGACCTCAATGTTGGGTTATTTTAACCCAGTTGGGTTATACTGACCTCAATGTTGGGTTATTTTAACCCAGTTGGGTTATACTGACCTCAATGTTGGGTTATTTTAACTCAGTTGGGTTATACTGACTACAATGTTGGGTTATTTGAACTCAGTTGGGTTAAACTGACTGCAATGTTGGGTTATTTTAACTCAGTTGGGTTATACTGACTGCAATGTTGGGTTATTTTAACTCAGTTGGGTTAAACTGACTACAATGTTGGGTTATTTTAACCCCGTTGGGTTACGTTGACCACAATGTTGGATCATCAACCCAACCACCCAAATGTGTGGGCTGAAACAAGCCAGAGATTAGTTGGTCCATCTGTAACCCGGCAGTTTGACCGGGGAGTTTTTCGTGGCGCTGTTTCCTTTTAAGGATTGCATCATTTAAAAGAGATGACCGCATGAAAAATGCCCAATGCAGGGTGCAAAACAAGAAGTCAGTTGTTCTGATTGGATTATCTCGTCCGAGTGTTTCCTGACAGAAGTTGTGTTAGTGGCCCCCGCCCCCCCGCCAGCCCGCAATAGGAGGTAGCGGTGCATGTCTAATGGAGGTTAACTTCTGCACTCATTTGTTTTGGAAGCGTTTCTCCGCTGCTCCTCGTTCTCCTCCACATCACTGACGATCATTTCCAGATGCTTTTCAGCTCACAAGCATGCAGCCGCTCAGGAGGCAGCGGAAAGCTCCGGACCAGACGCAGAACCAGGAAAGTTCAGCCTCCTGATGGACACATGCTGCTGTCCGATGACCTGACTTCAACCTCCAGCTCAAAGCTGCATGTTTGCTTTCCACAAACATTTTTCTCATTCAAGCATGAAACATAAATCCTGCCGCAGGTTCGTCCCCCGTTCAGTATTTACTCCCATTCAATAAATGGACTGATCACTCACGGAGGTGATGGGACCTGCAAACCAGTAGCTGCTGTCATTCAAACCAATAAATACAGGATTTTATTAAATGGGAATTCATTTTTTATGCTTCATTGGTAACAAGTGTTTCTGACAAATTACTAACGATAAGCTCGCAGAAACCTACTGAATGACGTCAAACTCATTTAGATTTATGCTCACGTCACTTTAAACATCTTACTTTTTCTCCCCCAAATCTTTTTATTACTTTTTGTGATTTAAACACGGAACAAAGAAGCGAAAACATGGCACATAAAATAAAACACACACAAAAGAGAAAGAAAAACATGAGCTTTCAGGGTGTGAACATGTCTGGAAATCGCACTGAGACGTATATTTCAGTTCGTTATATCGGACATTCATGTTGAGTTTTAGTCCGAAACGTCTGAGCGTGAGACGTTCGTAAATGTGGTAGCATTAATAACGTGTTTGGGTCGAAGGAGCCGCAAACATCAGAGGTTCAAATTCTAACTCTTCCAACATTTCAGTACATTTAGGTTCTTTTAGTTTGACATGAACAGTTACGACCGGATACGTACGTTCACTCATTCATCGTTACAGACGTGTTCCAGGAACAGACGGAGCTTTTCCCACATCGGCTACAACACGTACGAGTTTTTACCTCAATGACAGCAAGTTTCTCCAGGACCAGAGCGGACTTCCAGGACCTGCCAGCAGACTTCCAGGACCTGCCAGCAGACTTCCAGGACCTGCCAGCAGACTTCCAGGACCTGCCAGCAGATTTCCAGGATCTGGCAGCAGATTTCCAGGACCTGGCAGCAGATTTCCAGGACCTGGCAGCAGACTTCCAGGATCTGGCAGCAGACTTCCAGGACCTGCCAGCGCACTTCCAGGACCTGCCAGCAGACTTCCAGGACCTGGCAGCAGATTTCCAGGACCTGGCAGCAGATTTCCAGGACCTGGCAGCAGATTTCCAGGACCTGGCAGCAGACTTCCAGGACCTGCCAGCAGACTTCCAGGACCTGCCAGCAGATTTCCAGGACCTGCCAGCAGATTTCCAGGACCTGGCAGCAGATTTCCAGGACCTGGCAGCAGATTTCCAGGACCTGGCAGCAGATTTCCAGGATCTGGCAGCAGATTTCCAGGACCTGGCAGCAGATTTCCAGGACCTGGCAGCAGATTTCCAGGATCTGGCAGCAGATTTCCAGGACCTGGCAGCAGATTTCCAGGATCTGGCAGCAGATTTCCAGGATCTGGCAGCAGATTTCCAGGACCTGGCAGCAGATTTCCAGGACCTGGCAGCAGATTTCCAGGACCTGGCAGCAGATTTCCAGGACCTGGCAGCAGATTTCCAGGATCTGGCAGCAGACTTCCAGGACCTGGCAGCAGATTTCCAGGATCTGGCAGCAGATTTCCAGGACCTGGCAGCAGATTTCCAGGACCTGGCAGCAGATTTCCAGGACCTGGCAGCAGATTTCCAGGATCTGGCAGCAGACTTCCAGGACCTGGCAGCAGATTTCCAGGATCTGGCAGCAGATTTCCAGGACCTGGCAGCAGATTTCCAGGATCTGGCAGCAGATTTCCAGGACCTGGCAGCAGATTTCCAGGACCTGGCTATTTGGGATTCTGGGGTACAAAACAGTAAATTGTATTTTTTCTGGGTCAATGTTCCTTAAGTTGAAGTTGAAGTTCAGTTTATTTGCATGGCACGCTGACAACGACGTGGTCGCACAAAGTGCTTCCCAGAGATAAAAATACCCAAACAGACACTGATGAAAGCACATTAACACGAAGCTACGAACACATTCACACCTATTGTGTGGTCATATGTGTAAAAAATACACACAGGGACGCACAAACACTGGAGTACTTAGAAAATACTACAGAATGATCACAATGACTAAATAAAATAAGACCAAATAAGAAGATAAAAACTTGTGATCAGATAAATACTTAAAAGAATAAAAAGTACAAAGTATGAACGAACACCTCAACTAGAAATTAAAAACTAGAGCAAAGAAATGAGTTTTCAGTAAAGTTGTAAAAGTGTGGGCAGATTCGGCACTTCTAACATGTAGCAGCACATTCCACAGTTTCAGGCCGTCACGAGAAGCTCTATCGCCTCTGCAGACACATCTGGTTCCAGGAACGTCCCAAAGCAGCTGAGAAGAGGACCTCAGAGGTCTGTGGGATCGTGCCTGATCAAAACTCTGCCATATATGGGGGAGCGAAACCATTCAGAGCCAGTAACATTTTAAACTGGACCCTGAAGCTGACGGGAAGCCAGTGAAGCTCAGCGAGGACGGGGGCGATGTGGTCGCAAAGGCAGCTGCACTCTGAGCAGGCTGGAGACGGAGCAGGGACGATTTACTGATGCCGCAATAAAGCAGATTACAATAAACGGGACATAATCAGCAAACGAAGCAGCTTCTCACACTCATGTTTGGGCAGAGAAGGTTTGACCTTCCCGAGGACCCGTAGGTGGAAGAAGACACTCCTGACCACCGAGCTGACGTGTTTATCGAGCTTCAAAGAATCATCTATGATCCCCCCCCCAGGCTTTTAGGGGGACCACAGATCCCAACATGCAGCTGCATCGTTTATTATCTCCAAAAATAATCACTTCATTTTTCTGTTCATTCAGATGGAGGACGGTAAATGCCGTCCAGCATTTAAGCCCAGAAACAGGTCCAAGTTCAGATCCGAGAGGACCGGGACCATCAAGAGTTAAGAGTTTTTAAAGTGCTGTTTCTGCGCTGTGGAGACTTAAAACCCGACTGAAACTTGTCTAAAATGTCATTAAAATCCAAATGGGTTTGAAGTTGGGACATTACAAGTTTCTCTAGAACTTTAGAGATAAAAGGAAGTTTGGAAATGGGCCTTTAGTTAGCAAGAACAGAGGAGTCGGCTTTTTCAGAAGAGGCTGCACTTACTTCCACTTTCAGTGGAAAAAATCCCTAAGATGCACAACGTAGGACGTGGATTCAGTTCAGTTCGTGCGATGTGTGAAACTGTGAAACCTCCTTCCAAAAATGTCGGATCTGCAGGCATAAGCAACGGATCAAAGGGCCCGTGGCTCCACATTTAGTGCAAATATCTGGGATATTAGAATGAAATTGGTTTAATAATGTCGGACAAACGTATGAATTTGAATTGAGTATTACCTGATTGTGTCTGGGCCTCTTCCGTTCATCCAATGATATGTTGTATTTTAAATCTTCAGATCGCGCTAATCTTTTGTTTTCTGAGGATATTTGGGAGCCGGATATTATTGCTAAGTCGTCTAATGAAGCAAGATTGCGTAACGATAAAGACTTTTGAATACCTAAAATATGCTTCTGAGTTGAGGAAACTTGGAGAGTCATCAAAACTCATCACTGTGCTTTTAGCAAATAAATCTGCCACTTTGCACGGACCTTTAGCATACCACGTTTTGAAATCTATACAGTCCTCTAGATTGTTCATTACCTTAAATTAAAGACAGAAAAAAGTCATCGGTCAGTGAAATAAGATGAAACTGACAAAGTAATAAATAAAAGATCTATGAAATCATGACGATGATGTGGAATTATAGCTCGAAAGCAATATTAAAAGCAAACAGAAAAATTAAAACAAGTAAACAAGCATGACTGAATATAAAAAAAAAGAGTTGCACCTGATGACAGGAATGTTGGTCCATGTTCATGGGAAAGATGCTCTGATGTGTCTGGGACAGTTTTTTTTTTTTGTTTATTTTTTTTAATTATAATTTCTAATCACAATTCAAAAGCAATATCTTATTCCAGTCAGTCATTTTCTGTTCCGCGTATCCAGTTCAGGGTCTCGGGGGTTGCTGGAGTCTATCCCAGCTATTACCAGGTGAGAAGCGGGGTACATCCTGGACAGGTCGCCAGTCTGTCGTAGGACCAACACAGAGAGACAGACAACCATTCACACTCACATTCATTCCTCGGGACAATTTAGAGTGATCAATTAACCTAACATGCATGTCTTTGGACTGTGGGAGGAAGCCGGAGAACCCGGAGAGAACCCACGCATACACGGGGAGAACATGCAAACTCCACACAGGAAGGCCACGGTTGGAATTGTTCGAACCCCCTCCCCAGCCAGGAATTGAACCAGTGACCTTCTTACTGTGAGGCTGCTGGTGCTAACCACCACGCCACCGTGCAGCCTATCTCATTTCACTAAATCATAATTTTATAAATTTTTATTTATTATTAGTTTCTTGTTATTTGAATTACTTTTGTGAATTTAGCCTTTTATTTAATTGGAGGGTGTGAATAATTTTTAGGATGACTGTGTACCCTTTCTACCTGGTTCAAATGTTATTTTGCCTCAAGTGGGGGAGAATTGTGATGATGCTGGTACTTTATTTTTGAATTTGTGTACATTAAACCAAAAATCTTTTACAATTTATTTCATCTATAAGGGACCATGCACAATTTCAGACATACAGTTGTGTGAAAAAGCTGGACATCATGCTGCCATCCAAAGAAATTCAGGAACAAATGAGAAACAAAGTCATTGAGATCTATCAGTCTGGAAAAGGTTCCAAAGCCATTTCTAAAGCTTTGGGACTCCAGAGAACCACAGTGAGAACCATTATCCACAAATGGTGAAAACATGGAACAGTGGTGAACCTTCCCAGGAGGGGCCGGCCGACCAAAATGACCCCAAGAGCACAGCGACGACTCATCCAAGAGGTCACAAAAGACCCCAGAACAACATCCAAGAACTGCAGGCCTCACTTGCCTCAATGAAGGTCAGTGTTCATGACTCCCCCATCAGAAAGAGACTGGGGGGCAAAAATGGCTGCATGGCAGAGTTCCAAGACCAAAACCACTGCTGAGCAAAAAGAACATAAAGGCTCGTCTCAGTTTAGCCAGAAAGCATCTTGATGATCCCCAAGACTTTTGGGAAAATACTCTGTGGACTGACGAGACAAAAGTGGAACTTTCTGGAAGGTGGAGGTCCCATTACATCTGGCGTAAAAGTAACACGGCATTTCAGAAAAGGAACATCATAGCAACAGTAAAACATGGTGGTGGTAGTGTGATGGTCTGGGGCTGTTTTGCTGCTTCAGGACCTGGAAGACTTGCTGTGGTAAATGGAACCATGAATTCTGCTTCTACCAAAAAATCCTGAAGGAGAACGTCCGGCCATCTGTTGGTGACCTCAAGCTGAAGCGCACTTGGGTTCTGCAGCAGAACAATGATCCAGAACACACCAGCAAGTCCACCTCTGAATGGCTTAAGAACAACAACATGAAGACTTTGGAGTGGCCTAGTCAAAGCCCCCACCTGAATCCCATTGAGATGCTGTGGCATGAGCTTAAAAAGGCGGTTCATGCTGGAAAAGCCTCCAATGTGGCTGAATTACAACAATTCTGCAAAGATGAGTGGAACAAAATTCCTCCACAGCGCTGTAGAAGACTCACTGCCAGTTATCACAAACGCTTGATGCAGTTGTTGCTGCTAAGGTGGAACAAGCAGTTATTAGGTTTAGGGGGGGTCACTTTCTCACAGATGTAAATGTCTCCATTTGTAGGTTAACTTCACTCTGCAGTCCTCTGGCAGGGCAGAATTCTGACATCACATATGGTCACACCTCCAACTGTCTGTCGGTCCGTCCGTTTGTCCGACCGTCCATCCGTCTGTCTGTCTGTCTGTCCGTCCGTCCATCTGTCCGTCCATCCGTCTGTCCGTTTGTCCGTCCGCTTTTCCGTCTGTCTGTCCGTCCATCCGTCCGTCTGTCTGTCCGTCCGTCCATCCGTCTGTCTATCTGTCCGTCAGTCCGTCCGTCCGTCCATCCGTCTGTCTGTCTGTCTGTCCATCCATCTGTCCGTCCGTCCATCTGTCCGTCCCTCCGTCTGTCCGTCCGTTTGTCCGTCTGTCTGTCCGTCCATCCGTCTGTCTTTCTGTCCATCCGACCGTCCTTTTGTCCATCTGTCTTTCTGTCCGTCCGACCGTCCGTTTGTCTGTCCGTCCGTCCAGCCATCTGTCCGTCTGTCCGTCCCTCTGGCTTTCAGAGAAAAACAGGTTGTCCAAAAGCTGGATGGCAGAAAGGTTCATTACGGTTATCACAGTTGCGAGCTTTAACACGGGAGCGAAGAAAAGGCCGTGCAGGGACGGTTTCATGTCCGGCATGAAGACGGCGTATTCGGAGAAGTTGGGGGCGTATCGGGACTGGACCGCGTACCTCCGTCCTCCATGGACACATGCGGCTGATCGTGGTGGATTATTTCACCTCTGTAACGTGGTGACGTTGATCTTTTAGCTCTGAGTTATTCTGTCTTCTGCACGGTTACTGTTGCTGCTAGTTAAGAAAACATTTGTGAGCTGTCAGTGATCACGTGGAAGGAGGCCGAAACTTTAACGAGGATGATGGGGAAACTTTAGCGATGAGGGTGCGTCTGATCCGTGACAGACCAGAATAATGTGCCAGACTCGGACAGACGTCAGTGGTGTGGACGGCGTGAATGACAGATGAGAGTTTTCATCAACTCGTGTTCGCTTCAGTGCTCGTCAACAACAGTTTCGTGTGGCAGTTGCAGTTTTGTCACTTTGTTCAAGTTCCATTTCTTTATACAGAACAGTTTTCTTCATTTCTACATGAGAAAGTCAGAGTTACTTGCACACCTTTTTACAAAACCTGCGGCATTCAGGATCATTTTTCTTTCTAATCCTTCCGACACAAAGAGGAACTGGCAAATGTAAACAGTTAGATTTTGTTCAGGTGGTTAAATTAAACTAAACTACAGTTATGTTTCTGCCAGAGGTTTGAAGATAACTTTTTCTCACTTCCAGTTTTCTGAAAATGATCAGCAACCCTTTAATCCACATGCAGTTGATGGTGAAGCTCCATCTGTTCGTGCCTCCTCCGGATGTGCTCCTCCACCCCAGAGCTGCTCACGAATGACATATTTATCGTTGCTGGAAGATCTCACAGATCGTCTCCTACAGAGGACACGTCCTTCATGTCCAGCGCTGTGGTTCGTCCCGGAGGCAGGACACAAAGACAGAGACGAAGCTGGTGTCAGAGGATTTTAATAAATTCTTCTGTGAGACGTCGTGGATGTTTGCTGGGGAGGGAGGGGGGTCTGCGGCCGTGGCTCAGCGCTGCCGTCGGCTTCAGCAAATCCAAAAACATAACAGAAGATCTAGAAACACGTAAAATCAGAAAAAACGAGGTTTTCCTCCAAATCCTCCGTCTCAAGCTCGGGGAGGGGCCACGTGGACACTGGTCACGATTAAAACCTCCCCAAGTCCAGAAACGGGATTACATCCGTGCTTTTTAGGGCTGGTAAAAAAATATCCATACACCGAAATATCGCGGTATTTTCATATGAAATATTGGCATTTAAAAACGCGGTATCGATCTATTTTACAAGATTTTCTTCTGTTACAAAGTCTCGCGGGTTTTTGTGAAGTCTCGCGAGATTCCATCAGACAACTGTTACGTCCCAGCTCTGCTCGGGGTTAGGGACGCAAACTAAAGACTGGTTTAACGATGTAAAAGGTGGAGTAAAGATGGTTTATTATAGTTCAGAAGGTGAATTAGAGGCATAAATACAAAACGAGGAAAAGGAGATGCTGCTGGAAGGAACAAATGAAAAGACGGAGAAAGCCGAACACTGAAAGGGGAACACCCGCACTAACCTAGTCCATGAACCAAAAAGGGAACGAGCAGCACCAAAAACTAAAACCTGGAACCAAAACCAACTACAACGAAGCAAGGCCTCGCTGTCCCGCCTCCAAACTACCGCCGCAAATCACAAACAAACAAACAAAAACACATACAAACCACATTTTCTTTGTGGGGTTATTAGAAGATTTTCCCGTCATTTCATTTCATAACGTTAAACACTTAAAAATCCTGTAAAAAATCCACACACATCTTAACAACAAAAATAGTGTCCGACAGTGTAAATGAATATTTTCTTACCACTTTATGAGTCAGTCGTTTTAAAACCCTTACCACACTTTAACCCTTCAAAGGCCAGTTTGTTCATCAGTTACTGTTTGTAGTTTTTGTGTTACATCAACCGCAAAAGTTCAGTGACTTCAAATCAAACAATAAAGAATAATAATAATAATAAATATGCACCTATAACCAGTTATGAAGGGATTTTACAGTTGGAGTGACTGTTTTTTATGTCACATTTGACCAGTTAAATGTGTGTTTGTGGAGAAATGGATCATGTTGGTGATGTGTGATGTAGGAGGCAGCAGATCCAGCTGAGAGGAGCAGATTAGCGAGGACGGTCGTCGGCTGGCGGAAAGGCCGCCTGGCTGAGCAGCCAGATGCTCTGCTGTCGGCTTTAAACCCTCCTCATGTCTGCATGTACCTGGAGCTCAGCTGCAGAAAGAGCAGCATGTCTGCGGTATTGATCCTGCAGAGCAGACGACAGACTTCACTCTTAGTTTTTGGGATTATCTCGATTTTCCGTCCGGCCCAGGTCTTCTTGTCGCGTTTGTGGCCATATGCTCAAATGTCAGAAAATGTCAGCGCAATCACGGCAGCAGAGCTCGATGTTAAACAACACAAACAGAACGCCGATGAGCGTCCTCGGAGGACGCAAGGAGAGCTGAATGCTGCCTGAGCAGGAGGACGGGGACGGAAACGCTGGTCTGAGCACAGACCGCTAACAGAGCGGACGTAGCTTCCGCTAACAGAGAGGACCAAGCTTCAGCTAACAGAGAGGACGAAGCTTCTGCTAACAGAGAGGACAAAGCTTCAGCTAACAGAGAGGACAAAGCTTCTGCTAACAGAGAGGACCAAGCTTCTGCTAACAGAGAGGACAAAGCTTCAGCTAACAGAGAGGACGAAGCTTCTGCTAACAGAGAGGACGAAGCTTCAGCTAACAGAGAGGACGAAGCTTCTGCTAACAGAGAGGACGAAGCTTCTGCTAACAGAGAGGACAAAGCTTCCGCTAACAGAGAGGACGAAGCTTCAGCTAACAGAGAGGACGAAGTTTCTGCTAACAGAGAGGACGAAGCTTCCGCTAACAGAGAGGACCAAGCTTCTGCTAACAGAGAGGACCAAGCTTCAGCTAACAGAGAGGACCAAGCTTCTGCTAACAGAGAGGACCAAGCTTCAGCTAACAGAGAGGACCAAGCTTCTACTAACAGAGAGGACCAAGCTTCAGCTAACAGAGAGGACCAAGCTTCTGCTAACAGAGAGGACCAAGCTTCAGCTAACAGAAAGGACGAAGCTTCAGCTAAAAGAGAGGACCAAGCTTCAGCTAACAGAGAGGACCAAGCTTCTGCTAACAGAGAGGACCAAGCTTCAGCTAATAGAGAGGACCAAGCTTCCGCTAACAGAGAGGATGTAGCTTCAGCTAACAGAGAGGACCAAGCTTCAGCTAACAGAGAGGACCAAGCTTCAGCTAACAGAGAGGACAAAGTTTCTGCTAACAGAGAGGACCAAGCTTCAGCTAACGGAGAGGACGAAGCTTCTGCTAACAGAGAGGACCAAGCTTCTGCTAACAGAGAGGACGAAGCTTCAGCTAACAGAGAGGACGAAGCTTCAGCTAACAGAGAGGACCAAGCTTCAGCTAACAGAGAGGACCAAGCTTCTGCTAACAGAGAGGACAAAGCTTCAGCTAACAGAGAGGACCAAGCTTCCGCTAACAGAGAGGACGAAGCTTCAGCTAACAGAGAGGACGAAGTTTCTGCTAACAGAAAGGACCAAGATTCCGCTAACAGAGAGAGGACCAAGCTTCTGCTAACAGAGAGGACCGAGCTTCTGCTAACAGAGAGGACCAAGCTTCAGCTAACAGAAAGGACCAAGCTTCAGCTAACAGAGAGGACCAAGCTTCCGCTAACAGAGAGGACCAAGCTTCAGCTAACAGGGAGGACGAAGCTTCTGCTAACAGAGAGGACGCGGTTTCTGCTAACAGAGAGGACGAAGCTTCAGCTAACAGAGAGGACGAAGCTTCAGCTAACAGAGAGGACAAAGCTTCAGCTAACAGAGAGGACCAAGCTTCTGCTAACAGAGAGGACCAAGCTTCCGCTAACAGAGAGGACGAAGCTTCAGCTAACAGAGAGGACGAAGTTTCTGCTAACAGAGAGGACGAAGCTTCAGCTAACAGAGAGGACGAAGCTTCAGCTAACAGAGAGGACAAAGCTTCAGCTAACAGAGAGGACCAAGCTTCTGCTAACAGAGAGGACCAAGCTTCAGCTAACAGAGAGGACCAAGCTTCAGCTAACAGAGAGGACCAAGCTTCTGCTAACAGAGAGGACCAAGCTTCCGCTAACAGAGAGGACCAAGCTTCAGCTAACAGAAAGGACGAAGCTTCAGCTAAAAGAGAGGACCAAGCTTCAGCTAACAGAGAGGACCAAGCTTCTGCTAACAGAGAGGACCAAGCTTCAGCTAATAGAGAGGACCAAGCTTCCGCTAACAGAGAGGATGTAGCTTCAGCTAACAGAGAGGACCAAGCTTCAGCTAACAGAGAGGACCAAGCTTCAGCTAACAGAGAGGACAAAGTTTCTGCTAACAGAGAGGACCAAGCTTCAGCTAACGGAGAGGACGAAGCTTCTGCTAACAGAGAGGACCAAGCTTCTGCTAACAGAGAGGACGAAGCTTCAGCTAACAGAGAGGACGTAGCTTCAGCTAACAGAGAGGACAAAGCTTCAGCTAACAGAGAGGACCAAGCTTCTGCTAACAGAGAGGACCAAGCTTCAGCTAACAGAGAGGACCAAGCTTCCGCTAACAGAGAGGACGAAGCTTCAGCTAACAGAGAGGACGAAGTTTCTGCTAACAGAGAGGACCAAGATTCCGCTAACAGAGAGGACCAAGCTTCTGCTAACAGAGAGGACCGAGCTTCTGCTAACAGAGAGGACCAAGCTTCAGCTAACAGAAAGGACCAAGCTTCAGCTAACAGAGAGGACCAAGCTTCCGCTAACAGAGAGGACCAAGCTTCAGCTAACAGGGAGGACCAAGCTTCTGCTAACAGAGAGGCCCAAGCTTCTGCAAACAGAGAGGACCAAGCTTCAGCTAACAGAGAGGACCAAGCTTCCGCTAACAGAGAGGACCAAGCTTCAGCTAACAGAGAGGACCAAGCTTCCGCTAACAGAGAGGATGTAGCTTCAGCTAACAGAGAGGACCAAGCTTCAGCTAACAGAAAGGACGAAGCTTCAGCTAAAAGAGAGGACCAAGCTTCAGCTAACAGAGAGGACCAAGCTTCTGCTAACAGAGAGGACCAAGCTTCAGCTAATAGAGAGGACCAAGCTTCCGCTAACAGAGAGGATGTAGCTTCAGCTAACAGAGAGGACCAAGCTTCAGCTAACAGAGAGGACCAAGCTTCAGCTAACAGAGAGGACAAAGTTTCTGCTAACAGAGAGGACGAAGTTTCTGCTAACAGAGAGGACCAAGATTCCGCTAACAGAGAGGACCAAGCTTCTGCTAACAGAGAGGACCGAGCTTCTGCTAACAGAGAGGACCAAGCTTCAGCTAACAGAAAGGACCAAGCTTCAGCTAACAGAGAGGACCAAGCTTCCGCTAACAGAGAGGACCAAGCTTCAGCTAACAGGGAGGACCAAGCTTCTGCTAACAGAGAGGCCCAAGCTTCTGCAAACAGAGAGGACCAAGCTTCAGCTAACAGAGAGGACCAAGCTTCCGCTAACAGAGAGGACCAAGCTTCCGCTAACAGAGAGGACCAAGCTTCTGCTAACAGAGAGGACCAAGCTTCAGCTAACAGAGAGGACCAAGCTTCCGCTAACAGAGAGGACCAAGCTTCTGCTAACAGAGAGGACCAAGCTTCTGCTAACAGAGGGGACCAAGCTTCCGCTAACAGAGAGGACCAAGCTTCAGCTAACAGAGAGGACCAAGCTTTTGCTAACAGAGAGGACCAAGCTTCTGCTAACAGAGAGGACCAAGCTTCTGCTAACAGAGAGGACCAAGCTTCAGCTAACAGAGAGGACCAAGCTTCTGCTAACAGAGGGGACCAAGCTTCCGCTAACAGAGAGGACCAAGCTTCTGCTAACAGAGAGGACCAAGCTTCAGCTAACAGAGAGGACCAAGCTTCTGCTAACAGAGGGGACCAAGCTTCCGCTAACAGAGAGGACCAAGCTTCTGCTAACAGAGAGGACCAAGCTTCTGCTAACAGAGAGGACCAAGCTTCTGCTAACAGAGAGGACCAAGCTTCTGCTAACAGAGAGGACCAAGCTTCCGCTAACAGAGAGGACAAAGCTTCTGCTAACAGAGAGGACCAAGCTTCAGCTTACTGAGAGGACCAAGCTTCAGCTAACAGAGAGGACCAAGCTTCAGCTAACAGGGAGGACCAAGCTTTTGCTAACAGAGAGGACCAAGCTTCTGCTAACAGAGAGGACCAAGCTTCAGCTAACAGAGAGGACCAAGCTTAACAGAGAGGACCAAGATTCCGCTGACAGAGAGGACCAAGCTTCTGCTAACAGAGAGGACCAAGCTTCAGCTAACAGAGAGGACCAAGCTTCAGCTAACAGAGAGGACCAAGCTTCAGCTAACAGAGAGGACCAAGCTTCCGCTAACAGTGAGGACCAAGCTTCAGCTAACAGAGAGGACCAAGCTTCCGCTAACAGTGAGGACCAAGCTTCAGCTAACAGAGAGGACCAAGCTTCTGCTAACAGAGAGGACCAAGCTTCTGCTAACAGAGAGGACCAAGCTTCCGCTAACAGAGAGGACCAAGCTTCTGCTAACAGAGAGGACCAAGCTTCTGCTAACAGAGAGGACCAAGCTTCTGCTAACAGAGAGGACCAAGCTTCTGCTAACAGAGAGGACCAAACTTCCGCTAACAGAGAGGACCAAGCTTCCGCTAACAGGGTGGACCAAGCTTCCGCTAACAGAGAGGACCAAGCTTCTGCTAACAGAGAGGACCAAGCTTCTGCTAACAGAGAGGACCAAGCTTCAGCTAACAGAGAGGACCAAGCTTCCGCTAACAGTGAGGACCAAGCTTCAGCTAACAGAGAGGACCAAGCTTCTGCTAACAGAGAGGACCAAGCTTCTGCTAACAGAGGGGACCAAGCTTCAGCTAACAGAGAGGACCAAGCTTCAGCTAACAGAGAGGACCAAGCTTCTGCTAACAGAGAGGACCAAGCTTCCGCTAACAGAGAGGACCAAGCTTCAGCTAACAGAGAGGACCAAGCTTCTGCTAACAGAGAGGACCAAGCTTCAGCTAACAGAGAGGACCAAGCTTCAGCTAACAGAGGGGACCAAGTTTCTGCTAACAGAGAGGACCAAGCTTCTGCTAACAGAGAGGACCAAGCTTCTGCTAACAGAGAGGACCAAGCTTCTGCTAACAGAGAGGACCAAGCTTCTGCTAACAGAGAGGACCAAGCTTCTGCTAACAGAGAGGACCAAGCTTCAGCTAACAGAGAGGACCAAGCTTCAGCTAACAGAGGGGACCAAGTTTCTGCTAACAGAGAGGACCAAGCTTCAGCTAACAGAGAGGACCAAGCTTCTGCTAACAGAGAGGACCAAGCTTCTGCTAACAGAGAGGACGAAGTTTCTGCTAACAGAGAGGACCAAGCTTCAGCTAACAGAGAGGACCAGCTGACATACTTTGGGCTAAACGCTAACCGAGCTAACTCCAAACTAACAGGAGCTAACGAAGATTATCTCCTTAAGCGGCGGGTAAAGGTCAGACACGGTTAGACTTGCTGTTATGTGACTAAAACCACCGTGTTACTGCTCTGCTACAAACCTCACTGCAGGGCTCCGAAGTCTCACGTGCTGAACGTGTGATTCGCGTTCGAACGACTTCACACGCCATTTCTCACGCTGATTATCAATGTCGTTATGAACCAGCCTTCCAGGCTCGCTTGGACTGACTATGAACCGCCAAAGCTGACGAAAGCTGGACGTGCAGACATGCGTGAGACCGAATGACTCGCGTGACACCACATACTTATAATGTACGGCAGCACTGTGTGACCAAAACTACAGAGGACTTGTTAAAATGGTAACCAACACTTCTGATTCATAGTTATCTGAATGGAATAACTGAGCGGTTCATGGCTTTGCTCAGGCGGACAGGTTTTTGTGAACATTAGCAGAAATTTAATATGAAACACCAAAGATGTTTGAAGCTTGTTTTATTTTTATTCTAGATACTATTTTTAACTCAAGGCGGAGCGCTTTGAGTTCCTTGAAAGGAAAAAAAGCGCGATATAAATCTAATCCATTATTATTATTATATGTATATGTATATATATATATATATATATATATATATATATATATATATATATATATATATACATACACACAAAAAGTTAGGAATATTTCACTTTTACTTTTTGGAAAACAGAATGATGCAAAATAAATATTTAACCATTGAACAACGTTCATGTGCACTGAAAAGTTTAAAGAAAGTTTAATTCAGTTCACCTGGAAAGGTTGTCGTGGATTTTAGATTCATCATACAAAAAGCCAAATATCCTTAACTTTTTGTTAGTAGTATATATATATATATATATATGTATGTATATATTCTAATATACATTTTATTCCTTTCACTATTTTGTCTAACTCTTTTTTCTCCACCTCCATCTTCTCAGTCCGAGCAATCTTGAAAACTTGAGAGCCCTGTTACTGAGAGCTAACAAGGAGCTAACTGTTAGCCAGTCCTATAAATTTGAGGTTTACTTCCTTTTTGTTCCCATTCAGAGACGTTTGTTTAGAAATTCTGGTCAGCTTGGACTTCAAGTCGCAGCATGAGTGTGAAGGACCGTACAAGGAGATAAACTCACACCGTATCAGACAGAATATGATGGGATGTCTACGATGGACCCAACTTTATCCACACCGGATCTACTCCAATGCTTATCTGAACTGTATTAAAAACAAGAGAATTATGCAGAAAAGTAAGATGTTCAAAATCCCAGCAAATTAATGGAACACATTTAATTGAGTTAATTTAGTTGACCCAAATAGAAATTTTCAATTTTCATTAATAAAATAAAAATAAGTTGAATAGAATTAGAAAAGAACAATTTCATTCAATTAAACTTGATTTATTTCAGTCCACTTAAATTTATTAGAGCAACTGAAAAAATATTTTAACGTTGGTTCAGTGATTTTTTTTTAGTAAATAGATACATAAATAAATGACCACAATGAAAGGAAGTAAGAAAGCTACTCAGCCTAAAATACAGCAAGGAAAGAAGAATTACAACGAAATAATGAAGATAAAAATGGTCCCAAACCCTAAAGAGGCAAAACCCACTCCAGTTTATTAAATACGGATTAGAGAGTGAAGATAACAAAGCAGAGCTGGAAGATGGATGGAACACCAGCTAATGGTACCGCTAATGCTAATGCTAACGGAAGCTCTGAAGCATCTGCAGCTTCATCTATAACAAACATCTAACACTCGTTGGAAAGAAAAAAGAGAGAAAATCGGCTGTTGATGCAGAAAATGTCTGTTATGTTTGGAAGTTCTTTAAAAATTATAAGAAGTTTAAATAAATAAAAGAAATTTTGTGCTTTAATTTTCTGTCTAAACAAATAAAATCCAGGTTTTTACAGATTATTTAAACTGAGCCTTTTTATTTCCAATGTGATCTATTTCTGCAGCATTTTAACTCTTTTTAAATCAGTTTCCATCAGTTTTTTTCTGTTGTTCCTCTTTTTGTAGTAAAATGTTGTAGATTTTGTGTTTATAGCCTAATTCTGATTTGTTCTTGTAGGAGTCTGATTTTCTTCCATGAATTATACGTGTGATATAAATGTGTTTGTGACCATCTCAGAATATATTTTATATGATGTTATTCATGTTTATCAGCCACATTTTACAGGTTCAGTCTGTTAAAGCAGCTGGATTTGCTTTAGTTATTAAAGAAAGAAACCAGAAATGATCATTACACTGATACAGAGTTAAAGATGAACCTGGACCAGTTTGGACTGGAACCTGGACCCTGGACCAGTTTGGACTGGAACCTGGAACCTGGACCAGTTTGGACTGGAATCTGGATCCTGGACCAGTTTGGACTGGAACCTGGATCCTGGACCAGTTTGGACTGGAATCTGGATCCTGGACCAGTTATTACACTGATACAGAGTTAAAGATGAACCTGGACCAGTTTGGACTGGAACCTGGACCAGTTTGGACTGGAACCTGGATCCTGGACCAGTTTGGACTGGAACCTGGATCCTGGACCAGTTTGGACTGGAATCTGGATCCTGGACCAGTTTGGACTGGAACCTGGATCCTGGACCAGTTTGGACTGGAACCTGGACCCATCATAAACCGGATGGAGAACTGCTGGTCTGTACTGGTCCGGTCCAGTCTGGTCTGGTCCGGTCCGGTCCGGTCTGGTCCGGTCTGGTCTGTACTGGTCTGGTCTGTACTGGTCCGGTCCGGTCTGGTCTGGTCCGGTCTGGTCTGTACTGGTCTGGTCTGTACTGGTCTGGTCTGGTCCGGTCCGGTCTGGTCCGGTCTGGTCTGTACTGGTCCGATCTGGTCTGTACTGGTCTGGTCTGTACTGGTCCGGTCTGGTCTGTACTGGTCTGGTCTGGTCCGGTCCGGTCTGGTCTGGTCTGGTCTGTACTGGTCTGGTCTGGTCCGGTCCGGTCTGGTCCGGTCTGTACTGGTCTGGTCCGGTCCGGTCTGGTCTGGTCCGGTCTGGTCTGTACTGGTCTGGTCTGTACTGGTCTGGTCTGGTCCGGTCCGGTCTGGTCCGGTCTGGTCTGTACTGGTCTGGTCTGTACTGGTCCGGTGCGGTCTGGTCCGGTCCGGTCCGGTCCGGTCCGGTCTGGTCCGGTCTGGTCCGGTCCGGTCTGTACTGGTCCGGTCCGGTCCGGTCCGGTCTGGTCCGGTCCCTGTGCTGCTGCTGGCGTGTTCTTCCTTCGGTGTCGCTGCACCGCGTTCGTCATCGTACGTCTGTTTTTCTCGTTACCATGGTAACGTGACACCATCGCTATCCATCTTACGTCCTGAAACAGCGTGCTGTCTGTGGAGTGGTCTGGGGGGCGGGGGGGTCCTTTACAGTCCCGTTAATCCCTCTGTTCACGATTTCACGCCGGCTGGACTCCGGAGTCGTTTTCACCACCTTGCAGCCGGAGTTCCTGTGGATCCTGAAACGCGACCCCCTCCCTCGTCGTCCCCCCCGTCTCCGCTTTCGCCCGTTCTCCCCATCAAAGCCGGACCACAGAGAACCGCTGCAGTGTTGCAGGCATGCTGACCTGTGACCCGGTCCAGACTGAGACCAGAACCAGTGCCGGGATCAGGAACCGTCAGGTCCGTCTGCGCCGTCACAGAAGAAGAAAATCTCGTTTCAAATCGTTTGATTTTATATCCGACGGTACGGAACTGGACCTGCTACGTCCAACGACTGGTTCCGGACTGGTTCTGGACTCGTTCCGGACTGGTTCCGGACTGGTTCCGGACTGGTTCTGGACTCGTTCCGGACTGGTTCCGGACTGGTTCCGGACTGGTTCTGGACTGGTTCCGGACTCGTTCCGGACTGGTTCTGGACTCGTTCCGGACTGGTTCCGGACTGGTTCCGGACTGGTTCTGGACTGGTTCCGGACTGGTTCCGGACTGGTTCTGGACTGGTTCTGGACTGGTCCTGGACTGGTTCTGGACTGGTTCCGGACTGGTTCCGGACTGGTTCTGGACTGGTTCCAGACTGGTTCCGGCCTGGTTCCGGACTGGTTCTGGACTGGTTCCGGACTGGTTCCGAACTGGACTGGTTCCGGACTGGTTCCGGGCTGGTTCCGGACTGGTTCCGGACTGGTTCTGGACTGGTTCCGGCCTGGTTCCGGACTGGTTCTGGACTGGTTCCAGACTGGTTCTGGACTTGTTCTGGACTGGTCCTGGACTGGTTCCGGACTGGTTCTGGACTGGTTCTGGACTGGTTCCGGACTGGTTCCGGACTGGTTCTGGACTGGTTCTGGACTGGTCCTGGACTGGTTCTGGAC
Source organism: Atherinomorus stipes (assembly GCA_023101725.1). Lineage (NCBI taxonomy): Eukaryota > Metazoa > Chordata > Actinopteri > Atheriniformes > Atherinidae > Atherinomorus > Atherinomorus stipes. The sequence continues at coordinate 70,376 of JALJCO010001285.1, forward strand.
TTGTTCTGGACTGGTCCTGGACTGGTTCCGGACTGGTTCTGGACTGGTTCTGGACTGGTTCCGGACTGGTTCTGGACTTGTTCTGGACTGGTCCTGGACTGGTTCCGGACTGGTTCTGGACTGGTTCCGGACTGCTTCCGGACTTGTTCTGGACTGGTTCTGGACTGGTTCCGGACTGGTTCCGGACTTGTTCCGGACTGGTTCCGGACTGGTTCTGGACTGGTTCTGGACTGGTTCCGGACTGGTCCCGGACTGGTTCCGGACTGGTTCCGGACTCGTTCTGGACTGGTTCCGGACTGGTTCTGGACTGGTTCTGGACTGGTTCTGGACTGGTTCCGGACTGGTTCCGATGGTAAAAGCTGTTTTATTGTTCATGAAGGTACGTGGGAAGCATAAACGGGGTTCTGCCCGCATCCGGTTCGGTCCGTCACAATGACCGGCATGGACCGGTACCGATGCCGTCTCCTTTCACATCACGTCACATTCCAGCGCTGCTGTGATGTACGGTGGCCGGCAGCGGCCAAACTTCTCCCACACATGCAGGTGTTTCCATGTGTGACCGGATCCGTGGTCTCAGGTGCAGCGAGGACCGGACCAGATTCAGGTGGTTCTGATCCAAACAGCCTCACTGCCATGAAACAAAGCTGCAGCAGTTTTACAGTTCAGACTTCTCACACTGTTTTGTCCATTCAGGGACACCGTAGTAGGAACAAAGATGTGCGAGTAGATATGAATGACTCATGTAACAGCTGATTACACATCACCACAAACAGCTGGTTTTAGATCACATTTCTACGTGACTGACCTTTGATTGTTTTACACACTGTACCTTTAATAATCCAGTTTCATCCATGTTCTCTGGTCTGCGTGATGAAGCCGACCGCCGGGATGTTATCCAATCACAACCCTCCATCTCTGCTCAGACCCGGTCGGGATGTTATCCAATCACAACCCTCCATCTCTGCTCAGACCCGACGGTCGGGATGTTATCCAATCACAACCCTCCATCTCTGCTCAGACCCGACGGTCGGGATGTTATCCAATCACAACCCTCCATCTCTGCTCAGACCCAGTCGGGATGTTATCCAATCACAACCCTCCATCTCTGCTCAGACCCAGTCGGGATGTTATCCAATCACAACCCTCCATCTCTGCTCAGACCCGGTCGGGATGTTATCCAATCACAATCCTCCATCTGTGCTCAGACCCGGTCGGGATGTTATCCAATCACAATCCTCCATCTCTGCTCAGACCCGGTCGGGATGTTATCCAATCACAACCCTCCATCTCTGCTCAGACCCGGTCGGGATGTTATCCAATCACAATCCTCCATCTGTGCTCAGACCCGGTCGGGATGTTATCCAATCACAATCCTCCATCTGTGCTCAGACCCGGTCGGGATGTTATCCAATCACAATCCTCCATCTCTGCTCAGACCCGGTCGGGATGTTATCCAATCACAATCCTCCATCTGTGCTCAGACCCGGTCGGGATGTTATCCAATCACAACCCTCCATCTCTGCTCAGACCCAGTCGGGATGTTATCCAATCACAATCCTCCATCTCTGCTCAGACCCGGTCGGGATGTTATCCAATCACGATCCTCCATCTGTGCTCAGACCGGGTCGGGATGTTATCCAATCACAACCCTCCATCTCTGCTCAGACCCGGTCGGGATGTTATCCAATCACAATCCTCCATCTGTGCTCAGACCCGGTCGGGATGTTATCCAATCACAACCCTCCATCTCTGCTCAGACCCGGTCGGGATGTTATCCAATCACAATCCTCCATCTCTGCTCAGACCCGGTCGGGATGTTATCCAATCACGATCCTCCATCTGTGCTCAGACCGGGTCGGGATGTTATCCAATCACAACCCTCCATCTCTGCTCAGACCCGGTCGGGATGTTATCCAATCACAATCCTCCATCTGTGCTCAGACCCGGTCGGGATGTTATCCAATCACAACCCTCCATCTCTGCTCAGACCCGGTCGGGATGTTATCCAATCACAATCCTCCATCTCTGCTCAGACCCGGTCGGGATGTTATCCAATCACGATCCTCCATCTCTGCTCAGACCCGGTCGGGATGTTATCCAATCACGATCCTCCATCTGTGCTCAGACCGGGTCGGGATGTTATCCAATCACAATCCTCCATCTCTGCTCAGACCCGGTCGGGATGTTATCCAATCACGATCCTCCATCTCTGCTCAGACCCGGTCGGGATGTTATCCAATCACAACCCTCCATCTCTGCTCAGACCCGGTCGGGATGTTATCCAATCACAATCCTCCATCTCTGCTCAGACCGGGTCGGGATGTTATCCAATCACAACCCTCCATCTCTGCTCAGACCCGGTCGGGATGTTATCCAATCACAATCCTCCATCTCTGCTCAGACCCGGTTCTGATGTTATCCAATCACGATCCTCCATCTGTGCTCAGACCCGGTCGGGATGTTATCCAATCACAATCCTCCATCTGTGCTCAGACCCGGTCGGGATGTTATCCAATCACAATCCTCCATCTCTGCTCAGACCCGGTCGGGATGTTATCCAATCACAACCCTCCATCTCTGCTCAGACCCGGTCGGGATGTTATCCAATCACAATCCTCCATCTCTGCTCAGACCGGGTCGGGATGTTATCCAATCACAACCCTCCATCTCTGCTCAGACCCGGTCGGGATGTTATCCAATCACAATCCTCCATCTCTGCTCAGACCCGGTTCTGATGTTATCCAATCACGATCCTCCATCTGTGCTCAGACCCGGTCGGGATGTTATCCAATCACAATCCTCCATCTGTGCTCAGACCCGGTCGGGATGTTATCCAATCACAATCCTCCATCTCTGCTCAGACCCGGTTCTGATGTTATCCAATCACAATCCTCCATCTCTGCTCAGACCCGGTCGGGATGTTATCCAATCACAATCCTCCATCTCTGCTCAGACCCGGTCGGGATGTTATCCAATCACAACCCTCCATCTGTGCTCAGACCCGGTCGGGATGTTATCCAATCACAACCCTCCATCTCTGCTCAGACCCGACGGTCGGGATGTTATCCAATCACAATCCTCCATCTCTGCTCAGACCCGGTTCTGATGTTATCCAATCACAATCCTCCATCTCTGCTCAGACCCGGTTCTGATGTTATCCAATCACAATCCTCCATCTCTGCTCAGACCCGGTCGGGATGTTATCCAATCACAACCCTCCATCTCTGCTCAGACCCGGTCGGGATGTTATCCAATCACAACCCTCCATCTCTGCTCAGACCCGGTCGGGATGTTATCCAATCACAATCCTCCATCTCTGCTCAGACCCGGTCGGGATGTTATCCAATCACAACCCTCCATCTCTGCTCAGACCCGGTCGGGATGTTATCCAATCACAACCCTCCATCTCTGCTCAGACCCGGTCGGGATGTTATCCAATCACAACCCTCCATCTCTGCTCAGACCGGGTCGGGATGTTATCCAATCACGATCCTCCATCTCTGCTCAGACCCGGTCGGGATGTTATCCAATCACAACCCTCCATCTGTGCTCAGACCCGGTCGGGATGTTATCCAATCACAATCCTCCATCTCTGCTCAGACCCGGTCGGGATGTTATCCAATCACAACCCTCCATCTCTGCTCAGACCGGGTCGGGATGTTATCCAATCACAATCCTCCATCTGTGCTCAGACCCGGTCGGGATGTTATCCAATCACAACCCTCCATCTCTGCTCAGACCCGGTCGGGATGTTATCCAATCACGATCCTCCATCTGTGCTCAGACCCGGTCGGGATGTTATCCAATCACAACCCTCCATCTCTAAACAGACCCGGTCGGGATGTTATCCAATCACGATCCTCCATCTGTGCTCAGACCCGGTCGGGATGTTATCCAATCACAATCCTCCATCTGTGCTCAGACCCGGTCGGGATGTTATCCAATCACAATCCTCCATCTCTGCTCAGACCCGGTTCTGATGTTATCCAATCACAATCCTCCATCTGTGCTCAGACCCGGTCGGGATGTTATCCAATCACAATCCTCCATCTGTGCTCAGACCCGGTCGGGATGTTATCCAATCACAACCCTCCATCTGTGCTCAGACCCGGTCGGGATGTTATCCAATCACAATCCTCCATCTCTGCTCAGACCCGGTCGGGATGTTATCCAATCACAACCCTCCATCTCTGCTCAGACCCGGTCGGGATGTTATCCAATCACAACCCTCCATCTCTGCTCAGACCCGGTCGGGATGTTATCCAATCACAACCCTCCATCTCTGCTCAGACCCGGTCGGGATGTTATCCAATCACAATCCTCCATCTGTGCTCAGACCCGGTCGGGATGTTATCCAATCACAACCCTCCATCTCTGCTCAGACCCGGTTCTGATGTTATCCAATCACAATCCTCCATCTGTGCTCAGACCCGGTCGGGATGTTATCCAATCACAACCCTCCATCTCTGCTCAGACCCGGTCGGGATGTTATCCAATCACAATCCTCCATCTCTGCTCAGACCCGGTCGGGATGTTATCCAATCACAATCCTCCATCTGTGCTCAGACCCGACGGTCGGGATGTTATCCAATCACAACCCTCCATCTCTGCTCAGACCCGGTCGGGATGTTATCCAATCACAACCCTCCATCTCTGCTCAGACCCGGTCGGGATGTTATCCAATCACAATCCTCCATCTCTGCTCAGACCCGGTCGGGATGTTATCCAATCACAACCCTCCATCTCTGCTCAGACCCGGTCGGGATGTTATCCAATCACAACCCTCCATCTCTGCTCAGACCCGGTCGGGATGTTATCCAATCACAACCCTCCATCTCTGCTCAGACCCGGTCGGGATGTTATCCAATCACAATCCTCCATCTCTGCTCAGACCCGGTCGGGATGTTATCCAATCACATTCCTCCATCTGTGCTCAGACCGGGTCGGGATGTTATCCAATCACAATCCTCCATCTCTGCTCAGACCCGGTCGGGATGTTATCCAATCACGATCCTCCATCTCTGCTCAGACCCGGTCGGGATGTTATCCAATCACGATCCTCCATCTCTGCTCAGACCGGGTCGGGATGTTATCCAATCACAATCCTCCATCTCTGCTCAGACCCGGTCGGGATGTTATCCAATCACGATCCTCCATCTCTGCTCAGACCCGGTCGGGATGTTATCCAATCACAACCCTCCATCTCTGCTCAGACCCGGTCGGGATGTTATCCAATCACAATCCTCCAGCTGTGCTTGTTCGGATCTTTGTTTGATGAGCCCTCCGAATAGGCTTGTCAGGATGCACACAATGTTATGACTCGTGTTTGTCCTTTTAAGTATTTATTAAATGTTCACAGACCACAGGTCATAAACCTGCAAAACAAATAAACAATATACATGAGTACAATATAGTCATTCTTATACATTCTTCTCCTATTATGGAAACAAGAAACTCAAAGCTGCCATGCCAGCTGCATCAATTATAATGAAACCGGCTTGAAAACTACATTTACAACTTCCACTACATTTCCCAGAACCCTTAGCGCTCACTGAGCATGCGCAAAGCAGCTCTCCGCTGCTCCCGTGTCCCAGTGCGGCTAACATTAGCATGCTAACTGAAACATAGCGCGTGTAACGTAGCTGATCAGAAGTTATGAATTATTCCCGACCTATTATCCTTCACAGCATCTAGCACTGACACAGCGCAGCAAGCGTTGATGCACAAATACACAATAAACAGCTTTTAATTATGTTAGCAACTGCTACATACCAATGGGCCGTGTGCTCCTGACGACAGTCCAGATACAATAATGGCCCTTTACGGCAAGTGAAGTTAACCTGCGACATTACGCATGCGCATGATCCTACAAATATTTCTGGACAAGCAGAGCAATATCCGAACATTTAGAGGGACATTTAAAGAACTTAAGCCTTACTTGCTTCTATTTTAATTTGAACCGATTTATTTAAACTTATTTATTTTTATTCAGTGACCCAAATGTCCGAACACCTCCCACTTGGCCGACTGACTTACAATCCAAGGCGGCCATCTTCTCAAGTACAACAGTCACTGAATCCTTCGACACTAATGATGACTGCTCTTCTTACCGCTTAATGGTCCTCAACAGGAATCAACACCACCAACCTCCGAACATCTCTGCGAAGGACGATAGTTGTAGGCATTTTTGAGTCCTTCTTCCGGGTCTCGGATGTAAAAGGGGCAGGAAGTCCCACGCAGGTTTTAACGTCTGCATCCCGGACTACCCCTTTCACATCTGGATACACTTTAACAACCCGGCCAAGCCGGAACTGTCCTCTCAGGGCATTCTGGTCAGCAATCCAGACCACATCCCCAACCTTGAGGTTTCTCTCCGTTCGGTGCCACTTGTGCCGGATAAACAGGTTTGGTCCTGCAAGCTCACTCCACTTCGCCCAGAACTTATCGACTCCAGCCTGCACAGCCCTCAGCCTGCGCCAAGAGTGAGTTTCCACGTCAATCCCATGAAGGTCTCCTCCCTGCCCAGTTCGTCCTAGGATAAGGGAGTTGGGAGTCAAATACTCCACTGTGTCCTCTTGCTCCTGGGCTCTGGCATCGATGGGACGCTCGTTGGTCAGATTAGCTGCTGCGTAAAGAAGGGTCTGGAACTCCCCCCAGGTGTAGCAGTCGGTTGTTCTACCAAGGTTGCTAAGAGCTCTTTTAATCAGCTTTACAGCTGCTTCTGCTGCTCCGTTCCTATGTGGTGCATCCGCAGGGTGGAAGTCCCACTGCCAATCAGTGCCATTCCTAGCAGCTGAGTTCTCAACTGATGCCTTTAACATGCAGGTCAGGTGCTTGTGCAGCTCTCTCAGAGCAGGCCTGGCACCTACAAAGTTTGAGCCCCTGTCTGACCATAACTTTCTGGGATGTCCCCTCAAAGAAGTAAATCGGGAATAGGCTTGAAGGAAACTCTCAGATGACTGGTCGTCAACAAGGTCAGCATGAACAGCCCTGGAACCCATGCAGCAATACACAACCCCCCAGACCTTTTTCTTGCTTCTTTTCTTCACAGCATCCCTAACCTCAAAGGGGCCAAAAAGGTCCAGGGTGGTATACTCAAAAGGGTTTGCTCTACTACTACGCTCCAGAGGAAGGTCACTCATCACTTGCTGGCATAGTCGGGATCTTTGCATCTTGCAAGTGATGCACTCATTGACCACCTTTTTGACTGTCCTTCGACCTTGCACCACCCACGCTTTTCTTCTTGTGTGCAACAGTGTGGCAGCAACACCTTCATGATTTGCCTCATGAGCTTCCCTAGCAAGTAAAGTGCCTAGCCATGACTGGAATGGGATCAACGGCACGGCTATTCCATCTCTGGTCCAAGACTGAACTCTGCCGCCACAAAGCAAGAGCCCTGTGTCGACGTCTTTGAAAACCACTAGGCGGTTAAGTGTTGTGTCTGGAAAGGTCACACCATCTTGGGCTGCGATGGCAAGGTCTTTGAAAGCTAAAGTTCTCTCTTCCGTAGAAAGTTCAGGGCCCCTCACCTCCCACTTTGGCGAGCGTAGAGAATGGCATTTTTCATTCAACCAAGATTCAGCAGCTCTTCTCACCCAAGCAACTGTTCCACACAGTTTTGCCAGACTACTGAAACGCTCAGGACCAACAAGGCGCACTAGAGCCACGCCCCAGGGTTTTCTTCCTGGTTTCTCCGTTTTTAAAGTTAAATCCTGGTCTTTTTGTGTAGGTTGCAGCGCACAACCTCCTGCGACTGCATCAACAGTAGTGTTGCTGGGGCTTGAGGTGTTTTTTGCTTGAGACCTGGTGACTACGGCTGAGAATGCCTTTCTCTGCAGCCTTTTGATGTCAATGGCGACATTAGTCGCTATCTCACTGGCCATCTTTACAGGCCACTCAGACTCTGGCAACTTTAGGAACTCTGGGCCTTGTTGCCACTCTGACACTTCGTTTAATTCTTCAGGAGTTGCTCCCCTCGTAATAATATCTGCTATGTTAAGGCTGCCTTCAATCCACCTCCAGTCTTCTACAGGCCCAGCCTTCTGGATCTCTCCGACGCGGTTGGCAAAAAAGGTCTGGTAGCCATAACTGTCCTTGTGGATTGCTCCCAGAATTGTTTGGCTATCCACAAAATGGATCCAGCGTGTGACCTCAAGGCGGCAATGCTTCTCAAAATACTTTTTTAGACGGACAGCAAACACAGCACCGCATATCTCTGCCTTAATTACATCTCCTTTCTGGTCGAGAGGGGTAAGCTTGGCTTTTGATTCGACCAACCTCACAATGATGCCCTGCTGTGTCTTCCAACGAAGGTAGAGTACAGCACCATAGGAAGCCTCACTCCCATCTGAAAATGTGACTCCTAATGGAGGGCCTATGGCTTCAGGTGGTGTGAGACTTCTTTCAAATCTGATCTGGCCAAGTCTCACATACTCTTCGAAGAGTCTTATGGAAGCCTCCCGAAGTTTCGGCGAGAGTGGAGCATCCCAAGTGTCTTTCGCTGGGTAGCCTATGTTTGCTTCTTGGTAAGCTCCTCTTACGAGCATCACTCCCTTCTGCTTTGCGGGCGTGGCAAGACCAATGGGGTCGTAGAATCCAGCGATCTGGCTCAGCAGCGCCCGACGGGTCAATGGGTCTGGGGTATTTTCTCTGATCTCATTTTCATGTAGATCAAGTCCTGTCCTCATCTTTCCTCTTTTCCTGGAGAAATTTATAGACGTCAACACGCGAAGTTTGTCAGTCTCAGGTTCATAGCCGACTCCCAGCGCTTTGCTTTCTTCGTCTCGCATTTGGTTGGGTAACACAAGGGTTTTGGGGACAGGCACAGTTGTAGGACTGGTACTAGCATCAGCTGTGGTTCCAGGCCTCCCACTTTGACCTGACAATACCCATGGTTTCAGCGAGAAACCTCCAGCCTTTAAAATCTTTTCTACTCCTTTGGTGATCTTCTCCAGCGTCTCAAGATCATCATGGGATGTCAGGATGTCGTCCACATAGCTGTCTTCGACCAGCACCCGGCGCTCCTCTACCAAAGCGGCGAACTGGGGGAGGTTGGCGGTTTCCCTCATGGCAACCTGAGCAATAGAACCAGCCGGTTTATCACCAATGTTGACCCTGACAACAGCAAAGACCTCGATTTCATCTTCGGGGTTGTCTCTCCAGAGAAACCGATGGAGATGAACCTCTTGATCTTTCAACCAGACAGAGTTATACATTTTTTTCACGTCGCCTAGGGCAGCATGCAACCTAGATCTGAACCTCAGGAGTACCCCCCTGATCTGATTTAGGACGTCCGGTCCCTTATGCAGCAAGTCATTTAAACTTACTCCCCTATACTCTTGGCTGCTATTCCAGACGATTCTCACTGGGGTAGTGGTCGAATGTGGGTTTGGGGCAACAAGATGACTGATATACCACTTCGGTCCCTTCCAACTGTCGAGGTCCTCTTTTGGTAGCTTAATGGCAGCTCCTCTCGAGACCATCTCATGGATTTGCCCTTTGTATGCAGCCTTCCACTCTGGCTCTTTCTCAAGGCGCCTCTCTGTGTTCCGAAAGGTTGCTTCCACTGCTTGCCTGTTGTTCGGTAGTGTTGCAGGGTCTCCCCTCCAAGGGTAAGCTGCATCCCAGTGAGGGAATTTACTATGCTTGTCAGCATGCACATAGGTGAGGCATTCTTTGATCTTTTCCATCTCTTGTTCCTCGCCTAAGGTCATTTCTTTGCCTCCAGGAGGACACCTGCCACACTTGCAGCCACCACATTGAGGATCACATGCTGCGCCAATGCTGTCCCACTTGAACCATCCGAACACTTCTTTGTTAGTAGTTGCAGTCTTTCCAAGAGTTGTTTCCGTTCCTGTCACCATGGTTTCATCAGGTCCAGCTGAGTCCACAAGAATCTCTCTGTATGCTCTCGAAGCAGTTCTCATTGACCGCGCAAAGTGGGTTTCGGACTTGCGTACCTCCAGGTCTATCATTTCAAGGAGATCGGGATGAGTTCCACCAACAGTTTTTCCCATGGGACCATCCCAGAGGACGAGATCTCCCACCATCTTGATTGGTTGGGGAACCAGGCGACCTTCCCTGTGACTGATCAACAAGTCAATCTTCTCAGGACGGACCAAGTCCTGGAGTGCTATGTCTGGGAAGAATTTACGCAGTTGTTGTGGTTTAACTGCCTGATTGACCTTTGCAATGTTCTCCAAGCCGTAACAGAGGAGTTTATGTTCTACCACTGTTCCTTTGGGAGTTTTTACACGTAGTCTCAAAGTGTATCTTTTGGTAACAACTGTTCTTTCCATATCTCCAACTCCTTGGATGATCAACTTAATGTTCTCACCTTTCAGTTTGAGACGCTTTGCAGCTTCATAGGAGATGTAATTGGTATCCGAAGCGAGGTCAATCAGCGTACCAATCAGATGGCCTGAATTTGTTGTTGCCTCCAGCAGCATCATTATAACTGGATGCTCTATTGGTTCCGAATCGGTATTAGTACATGCCGTTGTTGAGATCTTGTTTGAAAAGGCTTCTTTAAACTCTGCTTTTAGCTCTGGAGACAGTTTAGCAAGGAGCTCTTCCTGCTTGTCAGTCAGTCCAAGTCCCCTTCTCTCTACTGTTGCATTGTTCTGCTTTCCACTCTTCTTTTCTTTTTTCTTAATCTGAGGGTTTGGACAGAGCAAGTAGTTGTGGTCTGAGGACCCTTCCTTGTGACAGTCATCCTTTGAGCAAAGATATCTTTGGGTGCAGTCGCCGCCGTCACCATGAAGGAGCAAGCACTTGAAACATGCACCTGCTTTCTTTAGCTGGGCTCTCTTGCCTGCTAGATTAAGTTTCTTGAAGACTTTACAGGCGAACAGCCTGCCTGCATGCTCATCGTCTCCACATGTGATGCATGAACTTGGTTGTGAGCCTGCCTGAGTGTTTCCTAAAGCAGTCTTGGTGAAAGCTCTCTTTTCTTTTCTTTTGTCACTACTTCTCTCAGGGTTATCAGCAGGGCTTAACTGAAGCTGATCCAACTCCTCGAGAATGTCCTCCTGCTTTTTCAGGAACTGCAGAAGACAATCGAAGTGGTTTCGTGCTGAAAACCCACTGCCAGGGTCATTCTTGTGTGTTAACCACTTTTCTTTTAAGGACTCTGGAAGTTTACTTTCAATTGACTGCACTACCACTCGATTTTTTACAGCATCTTCCTCCCCTAGGACCTGGAGATCATGCAGAGCTCTCTCCACAGCCTGAATCAACTCAATTGTCTTTCTGGGGTGGTTGCCCTTGACAGGAGGAAGTCCTTGCAGTTCTTTCGAAATTAGGAGCACAATTTTGGGTTTGTTCCCGTATTTATTGTCCAGGAGCCTGAACACATCATCAGCGGATCCACAGCTGGACAACACAAGGTCTCTCTTAACCTTTTCATCTAGGCTTCCTAGGAGATGGAATCTTCTCACATTTTCCAGTCCATATGGGTTTCCCAGTTGTTGCAGATCTTCCCATTCAGCTTTCCAGCGGTAGTAATCTCTCATGTTACCAGTAAACGTAGGCAAGCGTGCTCGTTCTAGACTAATTTGGGGCTTAAAGTTATAAGCCATGGGATATGGCACGGTGCTGGTTTGGTTGGGTCCAGATGGATTGCTGGCAGCAGCTCCTCTCTCACCAGCATCATGATGCTCACAGTTCTGGTCTCGATCAGCTTCACTATCTGGTTGCATCTGCTCCACCCTTTTGTCTTTCTTCTCGCTCTCTTCCTCATCAGACTCTTCGAAACTGTATGAACTGCCTTGCCACGTCCACTCGTCCCACAGTTTCTCTCGCCGTTTTGTCAGCTTTCTGATGAGATGTTTGTACTCTGTCACATTGGCTCTAGGAATCAATTCGGACCACTCACTTAGTCCTTTTTCGAGCGTGTGAATTTCCCGTTCCAAGTTTCTATTTGTTAGTTCGCACTGCCTTTTAGTCATTTGCTGCTGGTCGGCTGCCTCAGCCTGCTCAATGGCTGACTCCGCCTCTTTAGCAAGGGTGGTAATTTCCCCTTCAGCAAACCTGATCCAGCAGCTTTTTTGGACGATCTGTTCGGCTTCATCGAACTTACAGTCACATTCTGTGGTTTTCTTGTCGATGTTATCTGCCTTCTTATCAGCTTCGTCACTAGCTGCTTCCCTCAGGGCTGTGGCATACTCAAACCCAGCTTCTCTGACTCTGGCGTGCTCCCATTTAAAGTTTCTCCACTCAGTTTTCAGTTCACTTTCACCTAGTGCATTGACTCTGGAAGTGAGATAGTTCGCTCTTTTGGTGAATATAGTCTGGGCTGCTGACCGTTTCTGCTTAAGCTTCTCCAGCTCCTCCTCCGTGGCTGCCATTTTGTTAACTTATCTGGTGTTGAACAATATAGAGCCTTTTTCTGCCAATTGGGCTCAAGTAGTCGTTTCTGTAAACTCTCTGTCCCCTTCTTGGCTTTCACTCGTTTATTTGTCTGCCAGTAAGTTAGCAGATGAGCAGACAGCTGCAGGTGGGCTTTTGGGCTCTTATCAGAAGTGGTCTCCAATACTCCAATCCTCGGGCTTGGTTTATGACTGTTCGGATCTTTGTTTGATGAGCCCTCCGAATAGGCTTGTCAGGATGCACACAATGTTATGACTCGTGTTTGTCCTTTTAAGTATTTATTAAATGTTCACAGACCACAGGTCATAAACCTGCAAAACAAATAAACAATATACATGAGTACAATATAGTCATTCTTATACATTCTTCTCCTATTATGGAAACAAGAAACTCAAAGCTGCCATGCCAGCTGCATCAATTATAATGAAACCGGCTTGAAAAATACATTTACAACTTCCACTACATTTCCCAGAACCCTTAGCGCTCACTGAGCATGCGCAAAGCAGCTCTCCGCTGCTCCCGTGTCCCAGTGCGGCTAACATTAGCATGCTAACTGAAACATAGCGCGTGTAACGTAGCTGATCAGAAGTTATGAATTATTCCCGACCTATTATCCTTCACAGCATCTAGCACTGACACAGCGCAGCAAGCGTTGATGCACAAATACACAATAAACAGCTTTTAATTATGTTAGCAACTGCTACATACCAATGGGCCGTGTGCTCCTGACGACAGTCCAGATACAATAATGGCCCTTTACGGCAAGTGAAGTTAACCTGCGACATTACGCATGCGCATGATCCTACAAATATTTCTGGACAAGCAGAGCAATATCCGAACATTTAGAGGGACATTTAAAGAACTTAAGCCTTACTTGCTTCTATTTTAATTTGAACCGATTTATTTAAACTTATTTATTTTTATTCAGTGACCCAAATGTCCGAACAGTGCTCAGACCCGGTCGGGATGTTATCCAATCACAATCCTCCATCTCTGCTCAGACCCGACGGTCGGGATGTTATCCAATCACAATCCTCCATCTCTGCTCAGACCCGGTCGGGATGTTATCCGATCACAACCCTCCATCTCTGCTCAGACCCGGTCGGGATGTTATCCAATCACAACCCTCCATCTCTGCTCAGACCCGGTCGGGATGTTATCCAATCACAACCCTCCATCTCTGCTCAGACCCGGTCGGGATGTTATCCAATCACAACCCTCCATCTGTGCTCAGACCCGGTCGGGATGTTATCCAATCACAACCCTCCATCTCTGCTCAGACCCGGTCGGGATGTTATCCAATCACAATCCTCCATCTCTGCTCAGACCCGGTCGGGATGTTATCCAATCACAACCCCTCCATCTGTGCTCAGACCCGACGGTCGGGATGTTATCCAATCACAACCCTCCATCTCTGCTCAGACCCGGTCGGGATGTTATCCAATCACAACCCTCCATCTCTGCTCAGACCCGGTCGGGATGTTATCCAATCACAATCCTCCATCTGTGCTCAGACCCGACGGTCGGGATGTTATCCAATCACAACCCTCCATCTCTGCTCAGACCCGGTCGGGATGTTATCCAATCACAACCCTCCATCTCTGCTCAGACCTGGTCGGGATGTTATCCAATCACAACCCTCCATCTCTGCTCAGACCCGACGGTCGGGATGTTATCCAATCACAATCCTCCATCTGTGCTCAGACCCGACGGTCGGGATGTTATCCAATCACAACCCTCCATCTCTGCTCAGACCGGGTCGGGATGTTATCCAATCACAATCCTCCATCTCTGCTCAGACCGGGTCGGGATGTTATCCAATCACAATCCTCCATCTGTGCTCAGACCCGACGGTCGGGATGTTATCCAATCACAACCCTCCATCTCTGCTCAGACCCGGTCGGGATGTTATCCAATCACAACCCTCCATCTCTGCTCAGACCTGGTCGGGATGTTATCCAATCACAACCCTCCATCTCTGCTCAGACCCGACGGTCGGGATGTTATCCAATCACAATCCTCCATCTGTGCTCAGACCCGACGGTCGGGATGTTATCCAATCACAACCCTCCATCTCTGCTCAGACCGGGTCGGGATGTTATCCAATCACAATCCTCCATCTCTGCTCAGACCCGGTCGGGATGTTATCCAATCACAATCCTCCATCACTGCTCAGACCCGGTCGGGATGTTATCCAATCACAACCCTCCATCTCTGCTCAGACCCGGTCGGGATGTTATCCAATCACAACCCTCCATCTCTGCTCAGACCCGGTCGGGATGTTATCCAATCACAATCCTCCATCTCTGCTCAGACCCGGTCGGGATGTTATCCAATCACAATCCTCCATCTGTGCTCAGACCCGGTCGGGATGTTATCCAATCACAACCCTCCATCTCTGCTCAGACCCGGTCGGGATGTTATCCAATCACAATCCTCCATCTCTGCTCAGACCCGGTCGGGATGTTATCCAATCACAATCCTCCATCTCTGCTCAGACCCGGTCGGGATGTTATCCAATCACAACCCTCCATCTCTGCTCAGACCCGACGGTCGGGATGTTATCCAATCACAACCCTCCATCTCTGCTCAGACCCGACGGTCGGGATGTTATCCAATCACAACCCTCCATCTCTGCTCAGACCCGGTCGGGATGTTATCCAATCACAACCCTCCATCTCTGCTCAGACCCGGTCGGGATGTTATCCAATCACAACCCTCCATCTCTGCTCAGACCCGGTCGGGATGTTATCCAATCACAACCCTCCATCTCTGCTCAGACCCGGTCGGGATGTTATCCAATCACAACCCTCCATCTCTGCTCAGACCCGACGGTCGGGATGTTATCCAATCACAACCCTCCATCTCTGCTCAGACCCGGTCGGGATGTTATCCAATCACAATCCTCCATCTCTGCTCAGACCCGGTCGGGATGTTATCCAATCACAACCCTCCATCTCTGCTCAGACCCGGTCGGGATGTTATCCAATCACAACCCTCCATCTGTGCTCAGACCCGGTCGGGATGTTATCCAATCACAATCCTCCATCTCTGCTCAGACCCGGTCGGGATGTTATCCAATCACAATCCTCCATCTCTGCTCAGACCCGACGGTCGGGATGTTATCCAATCACAACCCTCCATCTCTGCTCAGACCCGGTCGGGATGTTATCCAATCACAATCCTCCATCTCTGCTCAGACCCGGTCGGGATGTTATCCAATCACAACCCTCCATCTCTGCTCAGACCCGGTCGGGATGTTATCCAATCACAACCCTCCATCTCTGCTCAGACCCGGTCGGGATGTTATCCAATCACAACCCTCCATCTCTGCTCAGACCCGGTCGGGATGTTATCCAATCACAACCCTCCATCTCTGCTCAGACCCGGTCGGGATGTTATCCAATCACAACCCTCCATCTCTGCTCAGACCCGGTCAGGATGTTATCCAATCACAACCCTCCATCTCTGCTCAGACCCGACGGTCGGGATGTTATCCAATCACAACCCTCCATCTGTGCTCAGACCCGGTCGGGATGTTATCCAATCACAATCCTCCATCTCTGCTCAGACCCGGTCGGGATGTTATCCAATCACAACCCTCCATCTCTGCTCAGACCCGGTCGGGATGTTATCCAATCACAACCCTCCATCTCTGCTCAGACCCGACGGTCGGGATGTTATCCAATCACAATCCTCCATCTGTGCTCAGACCCGGTCGGGATGTTATCCAATCACAATCCTCCATCTCTGCTCAGACCCGGTCGGGATGTTATCCAATCACAATCCTCCATCTGTGCTCAGACCCGGTCGGGATGTTATCCAATCACAACCCTCCATCTCTGCTCAGACCCGGTCGGGATGTTATCCAATCACAATCCTCCATCTCTGCTCAGACCCGACGGTCGGGATGTTATCCAATCACAATCCTCCATCTGTGCTCAGACCCGGTCGGGATGTTATCCAATCACAATCCTCCATCTCTGCTCAGACCCGGTCGGGATGTTATCCAATCACAATCCTCCATCTGTGCTCAGACCCGGTCGGGATGTTTTCCAATCACAATCCTCCATCTCTGCTCAGACCCGGTCGGGATGTTATCCAATCACAATCCTCCATCTGTGCTCAGACCCGGTCGGGATGTTATCCAATCACAACCCTCCATCTCTGCTCAGACCCGGTCGGGATGTTATCCAATCACAATCCTCCATCTCTGCTCAGACCCGGTCGGGATGTTATCCAATCACAACCCTCCATCTGTGCTCAGACCCGGTCGGGATGTTATCCAATCACAACCCTCCATCTCTGCTCAGACCCGACGGTCGGGATGTTATCCAATCACAACCCTCCATCTCTGCTCAGACCCGGTCGGGATGTTATCTAATCACAATCCTCCATCTCTGCTCAGACCCGGTCGGGATGTTATCCAATCACAACCCCTCCATCTCTGCTCAGACCCGGTCGGGATGTTATCCAATCACAATCCTCCATCTCTGCTCAGACCCGGTCGGGATGTTATCCAATCACAACCCTCCATCTCTGCTCAGACCCGGTCGGGATGTTATCCAATCACAATCCTCCATCTCTGCTCAGACCCGGTCGGGATGTTATCCAATCACAATCCTCCATCTCTGCTCAGACCCGGTCGGGATGTTATCCAATCACAATCCTCCATCTCTGCTCAGACCCGACGGTCGGGATGTTATCCAATCACAACCCTCCATCTCTGCTCAGACCCGGTCGGGATGTTATCCAATCACAATCCTCCATCTCTGCTCAGACCCGGTCGGGATGTTATCCAATCACAACCCTCCATCTCTGCTCAGACCCGGTCGGGATGTTATCCAATCACAACCCTCCATCTGTGCTCAGACCCGGTTCTGATGTTATCCAATCACAATCCTCCATCTCTGCTCAGACCCGGTCGGGATGTTATCCAATCACAACCCTCCATCTCTGCTCAGACCCGGTCGGGATGTTATCCAATCACAACCCTCCATCTCTGCTCAGACCCGGTCGGGATGTTATCCAATCACAATCCTCCATCTCTGCTCAGACCCGGTCGGGATGTTATCCAATCACAACCCTCCATCTCTGCTCAGACCCGGTCGGGATGTTATCCAATCACAACCCTCCATCTCTGCTCAGACCCGGTCGGGATGTTATCCAATCACAATCCTCCATCTCTGCTCAGACCCGGTCGGGATGTTATCCAATCACAACCCTCCATCTCTGCTCAGACCCGGTCGGGATGTTATCCAATCACAACCCTCCATCTCTGCTCAGACCCGGTCGGGATGTTATCCAATCACAATCCTCCATCTCTGCTCAGACCCGGTCGGGATGTTATCCAATCACAACCCTCCATCTGTGCTCAGACCCGGTTCTGATGTTATCCAATCACAATCCTCCATCTCTGCTCAGACCCGGTCGGGATGTTATCCAATCACAACCCTCCATCTCTGCTCAGACCCGGTCGGGATGTTATCCAATCACAACCCTCCATCTCTGCTCAGACCCGGTCGGGATGTTATCCAATCACAACCCTCCATCTCTGCTCAGACCCGGTCGGGATGTTATCCAATCACAATCCTCCATCTCTGCTCAGACCCGGTCGGGATGTTATCCAATCACAATCCTCCATCTGTGCTCAGACCCGGTCGGGATGTTATCCAATCACAACCCTCCATCTCTGCTCAGACCCGGTCGGGATGTTATCCAATCACAATCCTCCATCTCTGCTCAGACCCGGTCGGGATGTTATCCAATCACAATCCTCCATCTCTGCTCAGACCCGGTCGGGATGTTATCCAATCACAACCCTCCATCTCTGCTCAGACCCGACGGTCGGGATGTTATCCAATCACAACCCTCCATCTCTGCTCAGACCCGACGGTCGGGATGTTATCCAATCACAACCCTCCATCTCTGCTCAGACCCGGTCGGGATGTTATCCAATCACAACCCTCCATCTCTGCTCAGACCCGGTCGGGATGTTATCCAATCACAACCCTCCATCTCTGCTCAGACCCGGTCGGGATGTTATCCAATCACAACCCTCCATCTCTGCTCAGACCCGGTCGGGATGTTATCCAATCACAACCCTCCATCTCTGCTCAGACCCGACGGTCGGGATGTTATCCAATCACAACCCTCCATCTCTGCTCAGACCCGGTCGGGATGTTATCCAATCACAATCCTCCATCTCTGCTCAGACCCGGTCGGGATGTTATCCAATCACAACCCTCCATCTCTGCTCAGACCCGGTCGGGATGTTATCCAATCACAACCCTCCATCTGTGCTCAGACCCGGTCGGGATGTTATCCAATCACAATCCTCCATCTCTGCTCAGACCCGGTCGGGATGTTATCCAATCACAATCCTCCATCTCTGCTCAGACCCGACGGTCGGGATGTTATCCAATCACAACCCTCCATCTCTGCTCAGACCCGGTCGGGATGTTATCCAATCACAATCCTCCATCTCTGCTCAGACCCGGTCGGGATGTTATCCAATCACAACCCTCCATCTCTGCTCAGACCCGGTCGGGATGTTATCCAATCACAACCCTCCATCTCTGCTCAGACCCGGTCGGGATGTTATCCAATCACAACCCTCCATCTCTGCTCAGACCCGGTCGGGATGTTATCCAATCACAACCCTCCATCTCTGCTCAGACCCGGTCGGGATGTTATCCAATCACAACCCTCCATCTCTGCTCAGACCCGGTCAGGATGTTATCCAATCACAACCCTCCATCTCTGCTCAGACCCGACGGTCGGGATGTTATCCAATCACAACCCTCCATCTGTGCTCAGACCCGGTCGGGATGTTATCCAATCACAATCCTCCATCTCTGCTCAGACCCGGTCGGGATGTTATCCAATCACAACCCTCCATCTCTGCTCAGACCCGGTCGGGATGTTATCCAATCACAACCCTCCATCTCTGCTCAGACCCGACGGTCGGGATGTTATCCAATCACAATCCTCCATCTGTGCTCAGACCCGGTCGGGATGTTATCCAATCACAATCCTCCATCTCTGCTCAGACCCGGTCGGGATGTTATCCAATCACAATCCTCCATCTGTGCTCAGACCCGGTCGGGATGTTATCCAATCACAACCCTCCATCTCTGCTCAGACCCGGTCGGGATGTTATCCAATCACAATCCTCCATCTCTGCTCAGACCCGACGGTCGGGATGTTATCCAATCACAATCCTCCATCTGTGCTCAGACCCGGTCGGGATGTTATCCAATCACAATCCTCCATCTCTGCTCAGACCCGGTCGGGATGTTATCCAATCACAATCCTCCATCTGTGCTCAGACCCGGTCGGGATGTTTTCCAATCACAATCCTCCATCTCTGCTCAGACCCGGTCGGGATGTTATCCAATCACAATCCTCCATCTGTGCTCAGACCCGGTCGGGATGTTATCCAATCACAACCCTCCATCTCTGCTCAGACCCGGTCGGGATGTTATCCAATCACAATCCTCCATCTCTGCTCAGACCCGGTCGGGATGTTATCCAATCACAACCCTCCATCTGTGCTCAGACCCGGTCGGGATGTTATCCAATCACAACCCTCCATCTCTGCTCAGACCCGACGGTCGGGATGTTATCCAATCACAACCCCTCCATCTCTGCTCAGACCCGGTCGGGATGTTATCTAATCACAATCCTCCATCTCTGCTCAGACCCGGTCGGGATGTTATCCAATCACAACCCTCCATCTCTGCTCAGACCCGGTCGGGATGTTATCCAATCACAATCCTCCATCTCTGCTCAGACCCGGTCGGGATGTTATCCAATCACAACCCTCCATCTCTGCTCAGACCCGGTCGGGATGTTATCCAATCACAATCCTCCATCTCTGCTCAGACCCGGTCGGGATGTTATCCAATCACAATCCTCCATCTCTGCTCAGACCCGGTCGGGATGTTATCCAATCACAATCCTCCATCTCTGCTCAGACCCGACGGTCGGGATGTTATCCAATCACAACCCTCCATCTCTGCTCAGACCCGGTCGGGATGTTATCCAATCACAATCCTCCATCTCTGCTCAGACCCGGTCGGGATGTTATCCAATCACAACCCTCCATCTCTGCTCAGACCCGGTCGGGATGTTATCCAATCACAACCCTCCATCTGTGCTCAGACCCGGTTCTGATGTTATCCAATCACAATCCTCCATCTCTGCTCAGACCCGGTCGGGATGTTATCCAATCACAACCCTCCATCTCTGCTCAGACCCGGTCGGGATGTTATCCAATCACAACCCTCCATCTCTGCTCAGACCCGGTCGGGATGTTATCCAATCACAATCCTCCATCTCTGCTCAGACCCGGTCGGGATGTTATCCAATCACAACCCTCCATCTCTGCTCAGACCCGGTCGGGATGTTATCCAATCACAACCCTCCATCTCTGCTCAGACCCCGGTCGGGATGTTATCCAATCACAATCCTCCATCTCTGCTCAGACCCGGTCGGGATGTTATCCAATCACAACCCTCCATCTCTGCTCAGACCCGGTCGGGATGTTATCCAATCACAACCCTCCATCTCTGCTCAGACCCGGTCGGGATGTTATCCAATCACAATCCTCCATCTCTGCTCAGACCCGGTCGGGATGTTATCCAATCACAACCCTCCATCTGTGCTCAGACCCGGTTCTGATGTTATCCAATCACAATCCTCCATCTCTGCTCAGACCCGGTCGGGATGTTATCCAATCACAACCCTCCATCTCTGCTCAGACCCGGTCGGGATGTTATCCAATCACAACCCTCCATTCTCTGCTCAGACCCGGTCGGGATGTTATCCAATCACAATCCTCCATCTCTGCTCAGACCCGGTCGGGATGTTATCCAATCACAACCCTCCATCTCTGCTCAGACCCGGTCGGGATGTTATCCAATCACAACCCTCCATCTCTGCTCAGACCCGACGGTCGGGATGTTATCCAATCACATTCCTCCATCTGTGCTCAGACCCGGTCGGGATGTTATCCAATCACAATCCTCCATCTGTGCTCAGACCCGGTCGGGATGTTATCCAATCACAACCCTCCATCTCTGCTCAGACCCGACGGTCGGGATGTTATCCAATCACAACCCTCCATCTCTGCTCAGACCCGGTCGGGATGTTATCCAATCACAATCCTCCATCTCTGCTCAGACCCGGTTCTGATGTTATCCAATCACAATCCTCCATCTGTGCTCAGACCCGGTCGGGATGTTATCCAATCACAACCCTCCATCTGTGCTCAGACCCGGTCGGGATGTTATCCAATCACAATCCTCCATCTCTGCTCAGACCCGGTCGGGATGTTATCCAATCACAACCCTCCATCTGTGCTCAGACCCGACGGTCGGGATGTTATCCAATCACAACCCTCCATCTGTGCTCAGACCCGGTCGGGATGTTATCCAATCACAATCCTCCATCTGTGCTCAGACCCGGTCGGGATGTTATCCAATCACAATCCTCCATCTGTGCTCAGACCCGGTCGGGATGTTATCCAATCACAATCCTCCATCTCTGCTCAGACCCGGTCGGGATGTTATCCAATCACGATCCTCCATCTCTGCTCAGACCCGACGGTCGGGATGTTATCCAATCACAATCCTCCATCTCTGCTCAGACCCGGTCGGGATGTTATCCAATCACAACCCTCCATCTCTGCTCAGACCCGACGGTCGGGATGTTATCCAATCACAACCCTCCATCTCTGCTCAGACCCGACGGTCGGGATGTTATCCAATCACAACCCTCCATCTCTGCTCAGACCCGGTCGGGATGTTATCCAATCACAACCCTCCATCTCTGCTCAGACCCGGTCGGGATGTTATCCAATCACAACCCTCCATCTCTGCTCAGACCCGGTCGGGATGTTATCCAATCACAACCCTCCATCTCTGCTCAGACCCGGTCGGGATGTTATCCAATCACAACCCTCCATCTCTGCTCAGACCCGGTCGGGATGTTATCCAATCACAACCCTCCATCTCTGCTCAGACCCGGTCGGGATGTTATCCAATCACAATCCTCCATCTCTGCTCAGACCCGGTCGGGATGTTATCCAATCACAATCCTCCATCTCTGCTCAGACCCGGTCGGGATGTTATCCAATCACAATCCTCCATCTCTGCTCAGACCCGGTCGGGATGTTATCCAATCACAATCCTCCATCTCTGCTCAGGCCCGGTTCTGATGTTATCCAATCACAATCCTCCATCTGTGCTCAGACCCGGTCGGGATGTTATCCAATCACAACCCTCCATCTCTGCTCAGACCCGGTCGGGATGTTATCCAATCACAACCCTCCATCTCTGCTCAGACCCGACGGTCGGGATGTTATCCAATCACAATCCTCCATCTGTGCTCAGACCCGGTCGGGATGTTATCCAATCACAATCCTCCATCTCTGCTCAGACCCAGTCGGGATGTTATCCAATCACAATCCTCCATCTCTGCTCAGACCCGGTCGGGATGTTATCCAATCACAATCCTCCATCTCTGCTCAGACCCGGTCGGGATGTTATCCAATCACGATCCTCCATCTCTGCTCAGACCCGACGGTCGGGATGTTATCCAATCACAATCCTCCATCTCTGCTCAGACCCGGTCGGGATGTTATCCAATCACAACCCTCCATCTCTGCTCAGACCCGACGGTCGGGATGTTATCCAATCACAACCCTCCATCTCTGCTCAGACCCGACGGTCGGGATGTTATCCAATCACAACCCTCCATCTCTGCTCAGACCCGGTCGGGATGTTATCCAATCACAACCCTCCATCTCTGCTCAGACCCGGTCGGGATGTTATCCAATCACAACCCTCCATCTCTGCTCAGACCCGGTCCGGATGTTATCCAATCACAACCCTCCATCTCTGCTCAGACCCGGTCGGGATGTTATCTAATCACAATCCTCCATCTCTGCTCAGACCCGGTCGGGATGTTATCCAATCACAACCCTCCATCTCTGCTCAGACCCGGTCGGGATGTTATCCAATCACAACCCTCCATCTCTGCTCAGACCCGGTCGGGATGTTATCCAATCACAATCCTCCATCTCTCTGCTCAGACCCGGTCGGGATGTTATCCAATCACAACCCTCCATCTCTGCTCAGGCCCGGTCGGGGATGTTATCCAATCACAACCCTCCATCTCTGCTCAGACCCGGTCGGGATGTTATCCAATCACACCCCTCCATCTCTGCTCAGACCCGGTCGGGATGTTATCCAATCACAACCCTCCATCTCTGCTCAGACCCGGTCGGGATGTTATCCAATCACAACCCTCCATCTCTGCTCAGACCCGGTCGGGATGTTATCCAATCACAACCCTCCATCTCTGCTCAGACCCGGTCGGGATGTTATCCAATCACAACCCTCCATCTCTGCTCAGACCCGGTCCGGATGTTGTCCAATCACAACCCTCCATCTGTGCTCAGACCCGACGGTCGGGATGTTGTCCAATCACAACCCTCCATCTCTGCTCAGACCCGGTCGGGATGTTATCCAATCACAACCCTCCATCTCTGCTCAGACCGGGTCGGGATGTTATTCAATCACAGCCCTCCATCTCTGCTCAGACCGGGTCGGGATGTTGTCCAATCACAACCCTCCATCTCTGCTCAGACCCGGTCGGGATGTTATCCAATCACAACCCTCCATCTCTGCTCAGACCCGGTCCGGATGTTGTCCAATCACAGCCCTCCATCTCTGCTCAGACCCGGTCGGGATGTTATCCAATCACAACCCTCCATCTCTGCTCAGACCCGGTCGGGATGTTATCCAATCACAACCCTCCATCTCTGCTCAGACCCGGTCCGGATGTTATCCAATCACAACCCTCCATCTGTGCTCAGACCCGACGGTCGGGATGTTGTCCAATCACAACCCTCCATCTCTGCTCAGACCGGTCGGGATGTTATCCAATCACAACCCTCCATCTCTGCTCAGACCGGGTCAGGATGTTATCCAATCACAACCCTCCATCTCTGCTCAGACCGAGGTCGGGATGTTATCCAATCACAACCCTCCATCTCTGCTCAGACCCGGTGGAATGTTATCCAATCACAACCCTCCATCTCTGCTCAGACTCGGTCCGGATGTTATCAATCACAACCCTCCATCTCTGCTCAGACCCGGTCGGGATGTTGTCCAATCACAACCCCTCCATCTCTGCTCAGACCGGGTCGGGATGTTGTCCAATCACAATCCTCCATCTGTGCTCAGACCCGGTCGGGATGTTATCCAATCACAATCCTCCATCTGTGCTCAGACCGGGTTGGGATGTTATCCAATCACAACCCTCCATCTCTGCTCAGACCCGGTCGGGATGTTATCCAATCACAACCCTCCATCTCTGCTCAGACCCGGTCGGGATGTTATCCAATCACAACCCTCCATCTGTGCTCAGACCCGGTCGGGATGTTATCCAATCACAACCCTCCATCTCTGCTCAGACCCGGTCGGGATGTTATCCAATCACACTCCTCCATCTGTGCTCAGACCCGGTCGGGATGTTATCCAATCACAACCCTCCATCTCTGCTCAGACCCGGTCGGGATGTTATCCAATCACAACCCTCCATCTCTGCTCAGACCCGGTCGGGATGTTATCCAATCACAGCCCTCCATCTCTGCTCAGACCCGGTCGGGATGTTATCCAATCACAACCCTCCATCTCTGCTCAGACCCGGTCAGGATGTTATCCAATCACAATCCTCCATC
>JALJCO010001286.1:0-20702 GCA_023101725.1 Atherinomorus stipes
GCAGGTACAGAAATGATCCTGGTCTCGTACCTCTGATTTTCAGAGTGTACTGGGGTCAAAAATGTAATGGAGTAAAAGTAAAATGACCTATTTCAAAAACTACTCATTACTCACAGTAATTTGAGTAAATGTAATTAGTTACTTTCCACTTCTGTCACACGCACACGCACACATGCACACACACACACGCACACGCACACACACACACGCACACGCACACACACATCTTGATCCACTCAGAGGCTCCATGTTAGTTTTCATTATCAGCTCTTCCTCTTCACATAATTGAGCACAATAGCGACGAGTTGTGCTTCCACGGCGAGGGGGGGATGAATACATCATTAACCACCACTTCCCACACAAACACCGGTAAACAGGGGGGGGGGGGGGGGGGGGGGGCGGCGCGCCCCCTCTCGCCTGTCGGCCGGAAAACTTCCACAAAGCCTCTTTAATTGGTAATCCCACAGTCAGAGAGAAGATGATCAGAATTAGGCCGTATCACTGCCACGTAATGAAAGGAGTGTTTTCCGTCTAATTTAATCAATATTAGAATATCTGCCAATTAGCGGCATTATTTCCCCGCGCCTATGAAACTCAGCCGCTCGCGTATCGCAGCTCATCTCTCTCAGTGGTCGCGTTACAAACGTGATAACGACGGCTGATTTCTGACGGGGGAACGCGGCGAGAGGGCGGCGTCCTAATTACGCCCCATTCAAAGTGTTGATGAGGTTTAACTGGCAAAATTAATTAAAACTTTTTTTCCTCCGTCGTTCCCGGTCAAGATTAGAATCATGACGTTTGGAGGATTTAATCAAATATACATTTTGCAATTAATTAAGAGCTCATCTGCATGTGTGTGTGTTCATATTTGAGGAGGGGATTTGAATCAAAGCTCATCACAGAGGTGTTTGTGTCCGAGCTGAGCCGGAGCATCCTGGATTAAACCCTAATCTTAATTCTTTCCCTTTAACCTCCTTTTCCAGCCGCAGATTAGAAACACGAATCTTCCTGGATTCCCTCGTTAGCGACCACACTTATCTGGCAGGGCCGTTTTTACGTGCAGAGGACAGAAAGTTTGTGAAAAGGTTTAGCGGATGCACTGAAATTTTGGCCGATACCCGATATGACGATATTGTAAAACTCATGTGACTGATAAGCGATATCAATACCAATATTAAAGCTGAAAAAAAAATAAGCAGTCATTGCAAATATCAGTTTTGTTATCCATTTCCGACACTTTGAAAAATAGGGATGGGAAAAAATATCGATACAGTGGAATATCCTGATATTTTCATGTACCAATATCAGAACTATATTTAAAAACGCGGTATTGATGTATTTCACTTACAAAATCTCACGAGATTTCATCGTTCTGTTTCAAAATCTCACGATATTTTGTGAATTCTTGTGAGATTTTGTAAGAGAACGCTGAAATATCGCAAGATTTCGTTAGTAAAAAATGAAAATGAAATATACTTTATTTATCCCAGAAGGGAAATTCAACATTGTAAAAAAGCTCACTCTTTTTTTTCCTTTTTTTTTTGTTTTTTTCTGTTTGTTTTTGTTTGTTTGTTTTAACAATATAACATATATATGAAATATTAACATAATAATCAGTAAGTCTTGTTCTTCAGGATGATGCTGCTGCAGGAATGAATTCCTGTATCTCTCCGTCCTACAGTGAACCTGACGCAGCCTCCCACTGAACACACTCTGTTGATTCTTCACCGTGTTGTGGAGAGGAGGAAGAATCCTCCATCATCTTCATCAGCTTGTGCAGCATTCTTTTTTGAACGATCAGCTCCAGCGGCTCCAGAGTTATTCCCAGCACAGAACCAGCTTTCTTGATCAGCTTGTTTAGTTTCTTCAAGTCTCTGGTTCTGATGCTGCTTCCCCAGCAGATGCTGCAAAGCTGATTGCACTTTCTACCACAGACTTATAGAAGATCTGCAACATGTTGGTGCAGACGTTGAATGATCTCAGCTTCCTTAAGAAGTAGAGTCTGCTCTGACCTTTCTTGTAGATGTAGTCAGTGTTGCATTTCCAATCAAGTCTGTTGTCCAGCTGAACTCCAAGGTATTTGTAGTTCTCCACCACCTCCACCTCCTCTTCCAGGATGTAGACAGGACTATGCTGCTTATTCTTGCTCCTCCTGAAGTCAATATTCATCTCTTTAGTCTTGCTGGTATTTAAGATGAGCTGATTGTTACCATTTCACAAACTGACTGACCAGTTCCCTGTACTCAGCTTCTTGTCCATCACTGATACACCCCACAACTGCAGAGTCATCAGAGTATTTCTGCAGATGACAGGATCAGAGTTGTACTGGAAGTCTGAGGTGTACAGTGTAAAGAGGAATGGTGAGAGTACAGTCCCTTGTGGTGCTCCAGTGCTGCTGATCACCATCTCAGACACACAACCTTTCAGTCTCACAAACTGTGGTCTGTTTGTGAGGTAGTCATAAATCCAGGTGGTTGTGGAGGATCCACCTGGAAGTTATGGAGCTTCTGACATAGCAAAGCAGCTGAATAGTATTAAATGCACTTGAAAAATCAAAGAATATGACCCTCAAAGTGCTGCCTGACTGGTCCAGATGAGAGTGGGCTCTCTAAAGCAAGAAGATGATGGCGTCTTCAACCCCAAGCCCATTACCATATGAGAACCGTAACCCCCCCCATTACGATATGCAAACTGTAATGGGTCCTGAAAGGTGTTCACTTGCTTGTTCAGGTGAGCCAGTAAGAGTCTCTCCAGGACTTTCATGATGTGAGATGTCAGAGCAACTGGTCTGTAGTCATCTGGTTCTGGTCCTGGTTCTGGTTCTGGTCTGTAGTCATCTGGTTCTGGTCCTGGTTCTGGTTCTGGTCTGTAGTCATCTGGTTCTGGTCCTGGTTCTGGTTCTGGTCTGTAGTCATTTGGTTCAGCTGGTTGTGGTTTTTTAGGGACAGGAACAAGACAGAGGTCTCAGGATGTCCTGATGTGGAGACAGAGGAGGTCTCAGGATGTCCTGATGTGGAGACAGAGGAGGTCTCAGGATGTCCTGATGTGGAGACAGAGGAGGTCTCAGGATGTCCTGATGTGGAGACAGAGGAGGTCTCAGGATGTCCTGATGTGGAGACAGAGGAGGTCTCAGGATGTCCTGATGTGGGGGGAGATGAGGCTGTGTTCAGGTCCATGACTGAGGTGCAGGGTGACAGAGTGGGGGTGGGACAGGAAAGCTGTGGGCTCATGGAGGGTGTGTGG
This sequence comes from Atherinomorus stipes, assembly GCA_023101725.1. NCBI lineage: Eukaryota > Metazoa > Chordata > Actinopteri > Atheriniformes > Atherinidae > Atherinomorus > Atherinomorus stipes. Next base: position 3,244 of record JALJCO010001286.1, read on the forward strand.
AATGTTGGATTGTCGGCAGGGGGGAACTGAACCTATTGAAGAACATGTTCAGTTAAAAATAGATCGATACCGCGTTTTTAAATGTCAATATGACAGAAGCATATGAAAATATCGCAAAATGTTTGTGAATTATCGCAAGGTTTCGTAACAGGACGATAAAATATCGCGAGATTTCGATAGTAAAATAGATCACTACTGCATTTTTAAATTTCTATATATCAGCATATGAAAATATTGTGAAATTTTTGTGAATTCTCGCAAGGTTTCGCAACAGAATGATGATATATTGCGAGATTTAGTTAATAAAATAGTCAATACCATAAAAATATTGCAACATTTTTGTGAATTATTGCAAGGTTTCGTAACAGAATGATGAAATATTTTGTGATTTTGTTAGTAAAATAGATCAATACTGCGTTTTTAAATTTCTATATATCAGCATATGAAAATATCGTGAAATTTTTGTGAATTCTCGCAAGGTTTCGTAACAGGACGATGAAATATCGCGAGATTTCGATAGTAAAATAGATCACTACTGCATTTTTAAAGGTCAATATCATAGCAGCATATGAAAATGTTGCAATATTTCCGTGTATCGATATTTCACTATTTGCCCCCCCCGCCTAGTCTTTAGAAGTTTTAAAGTCTGTAAAAAAAGACATTTTTGTAGAAGTTTTTTTGTGTTTTTTTTTAGACTTTAGAAACAGCGTCCTGATTGGTGAAATATCGGTGGGGTGGCCGATGTCCGATGCTCAGTTTTTAGGCCGATATAGGCCGATACCGATAGGGGCCGATACTGATATCGGCCGATACCGATAGGGGCCGATACTGATATCGGCCGATACCGATAGGGGCCGATACTGATATCGGCCGATACCGATAGGGGCCGATACCGATAGGGGCCGATACTGATAGGGGCCGATACCGATATAGGCCGATACCGATATGGGCCGATACCGATAGGGGCCGATACCGATAGGGGCCGATACCGATATAGGCCGTCCGATGGGGTACCGATAGGGGCCGATCCGTATAGGCCGATGCCGATATAGGCCGATACCGAAGAGGCCGCCGAGAGGCGACGGAGGCGATACCGATAGGGGCCGATACCGATAGGGGCCGATACCGATAGGGGCCGATACCGATAGGGGCCGATCATATCGAGCATCCCTGATAGATTTCAGATGCTCTGGACTTGAAAGGGATTAGACGACGTATCTGTTCTGCACTCAGAGGCTGCAGCAGTTTAAAGACGAGACAGAAACGTGCCTCATCTGCGAGCTTCCCCCTTTTCTCTCCTTTTCTTTTCTTTTCTCTCCTTTTCTTCCCTTTTCTTCCCTTTTCTTTTCTCTCCTTTTCTTTTCTTCCCCGTCGGTGTGGAGGGAATAGGAGAATCAATTAAAGGCACACATAACAGAAAGAGACAGCAAGCCTTTTAGTGCTGAGGTTAATGGTGAGTTATTGTATGAGAATGACTCTGTGAACATTGCTTAATTTCCCCTCCCTCCTTCCCTCCCTCCCTCCCTCCCTCTCTCCTCTCGGTGCTTAATAGCTATTTTAAGAGCAATATGATGTATTACTCGGGGCTCTCTCGGGGGGAAACCCGGGGGCTCCTGTACCGAATCCATTTAAGACGCCGTGGCGATTCCACGGTCACGCTCGGCCCTATTCAAACAGCTCTCATCCCCTCCGCCCCCTTCATTTAATGGGAAATTAACCATTCAGAGCTGTATTTAAATTTCCTCGGATAACGGTGGGACGTGTAGGTGCAGCCGCGGCTCCCAGGGCACCAGGTCCGGGGTTAAAGACCATTTAGCGGGTAGTCAGCCGGGGAAAGCCGGGACACGTTCGTGGCCCAGCAGAAGATTCCAGCTTTTATTAACCGTGTTCACAACAAAAGGATCAAAGCGACATCATCAAGTCCTTATTAATCAGAGTTATCGATGCTTATTCCTCCAGCTGGAAGCTGCAGTCATGCTTTCCCGGATGATGTCATCAGTCTGACTCATGAGGAACTTTCGGACTGTAGGAACCTTTTGGAGTTCCTGTAGGTCACAGGGTATTTTACACTGAGGACAAACGCAAACGAACCCACATAGGAGGAGCTCCCGAGCTCGGGGACTGAGAGGTGGATGTTGTAGTTCTGGGACACGTTGTGCCGTACGTGGCTGCAGCAGTAAACAGTTAGATGTGAACGCTGTAAAATGAGCGAACGTACCGCAGGCCGGCAGCCGCGCAGCTGCATCACCGACTGCCGGGTGCAGCCTGCAGTCTCCACCTCTCCATCCTCCGTAACTCAGAAAAAAATCTGTTCGTCTTCGTGGATGCTAAGCCGGCGTGTTTGTGTCGCTATCACCACAGAATTCTGCATTTATCTTTCGTAGACGACTGAAACCCCGTCCTTACACGTGTCCCTAAAGTCCTTCAGATGGCAGCAGTTTAGTCCAGGATGCTGCTGATCCTCACAGGCCGACTTCACACCTGGATTAATGTGAAGCTGAAATTCAGCTCTGAGTCCTGGACTCCAGATTCTGGCTGGTTTTTAGCCTTTAAGTTGTAAAACAAAAGTTAATGTATTTTCTGCATAAAGCAGAAGTATTTAATACAAAAAATAATCTCTTGTTTGACAATATGATTAATTTCTTACAGCGCTAGCTAATAATAAATGAATACTTATTTTATAAATACTAGGCCAAACACATATATAATTATACATATAATTATTACTATGATTATTATGAAAATCATAATATAATAACTATAATTATACTACTGTTTAGAAGTACTGCTATTTATAGTTATTGTACAAGCTACACACATTTTTCAATGCTGCAGGTACCCTTAGGGTTGGAATGGTACAAATGTGTACTTTATAGTACTTTGGAGCCTTTTTCATAGTATATAGGTACTTCTGGCCTCATAAAGACCAATATTGTACTTTCGAGAGAACATTTGTAGTAAATGTACCTGCAGGTACAGAAACGTTCCTGTGTCGTACCTCCATGTTTCTGAGAGTGTGATAGGATAAATATTCCGTATAACTCCGTACAAATGGCGCGAGTGTTCGGTAAAAGATTACTAGAAACTATCTCAATGAGTTCTAGAATGTTTTGAAAGTTGATCCGGATCCAGAGAAAATTCCGGATACTTCGATCCAGAACACAGAAAAATCGGCGAGTGGAGCTGCTTGGTGGAGGTCTGCGATCTCCGAGTGCTTTCTAGTTACTATGCATGACTCTGGAGTTCCTGCCTCCTGATCTCCGTGTGGTCAGTGGACTCCTTCCCCCTCTTCAGATCCAGACTCAGAACTCGTCTGTACAGACGTCTGGTTCCACCTGAGTCCAGATGCACCAATCCAACGCTGTTTTCTCTGCATGTACGGCGTCCCTGATGCTCTGATGAGCTGCCTTTCAATTAAAATGTGCTATTGTTATGATGGGAGACTTTAATATCATTCATTGCCTCACAGATGCAACAGAGCTACGTAGCTAAAAATGCTACAGTCTGTTATTTTCCAGATCTTCATCTCATCCTCCTCCTCTGCTGCAGAGGGATTGTAGCGTCTGTCTGAGCTGAAACAGCTGATGTTCCACATATTTACCTAAAAAGCTCCTAGAAGGTGGAGCAGCGCCAACGTCTGACATGGAGATAAGCGCTGGTTCTGCTCCAACCAGAAGTCCGTCGCATGTTTCCGGAGAGGACTCGAGGACGCGGAAGAAAGTGGATTCATTTCTACCGAAGACTGAAGGGATATCCACCATTTTTCTTTTGGTCACGCCAGGCAGGAGCTTGGTGGTCTCGAGACCAGATGGAGGTCGGTTTTAGTAAAAGCGTAAATATCGTCCCCGACTAGCGTTGTTGTCAAGATCACACCCCCAAGACCGAGACAGGACTGGGTAGAGTCCCGGTTCCTGGTCTCAATAAGGTTTTGGTCTCGTCTCAGTTCTTGGTCTGGAGAGTCTGAGATGGAGGTCTGGGGTCTGACTGAGGTCTGGAGAGTCTGAGATGGAGGTCTGGGGTCTGACTGAGACCTGGAGAGTCTGGGATGGAGGTCTGGGGTCTGACTGAGACCTGGAGAGTCTGAGATGGAGGTCTGGGGTCTGACTGAGACCTGGAGGGTCTGGGATGGAGGTCTGGGGTCTGACTGAGACCTGGAGGGTCTGGGATGGAGGTCTGGGGTCTGACTGAGACCTGGAGGGTCTGAGATGGAGGTCTGGGGTCTGACTGAGGTCTGGAGAGTCTGAGATGGAGGTCTGGGGTCTGACTGAGACCTGGAGAGTCTAAGATGGAGGTCTGGGGTCTGACTGAGACCTGGAGAGTCTGGGATGGAGGTCTGGGGTCTGACTGAGACCTGGAGAGTCTGAGATGGAGGTCTGGGGTCTGACTGAGACCTGGAGAGTCTGGGACGGAGGTCTGGGGTCTGACTGAGACCTGGAGAGTCTGGGATGGAGGTCTGGGGTCTGACTGAGACCTGGAGAGTCTGGGATGGAGGTCTGGGGTCTGACTGAGACCTGGAGAGTCTGAGATGGAGGTCTGGGGTCTGACTGAGACCTGGATGGTCTGAGATGGAGGTCTGGGGTCTGACTGAGGTCTGGAGAGTCTGAGATGGAGGTCTGGGGTCAGACTGAGACCTGGAGAGTCTGGGATGGAGGTCTGGGGTCTGACTGAGGTCTGGAGAGTCTGAGATGGAGGTCTGGGGTCTGACTGAGACCTGGAGAGTCTGAGATGGAGGTCTGGGGTCTGACTGAGACCTGGAGAGTCTGAGATGGAGGTCTGGGGTCTGACTGAGACCTGGAGAGTCTGAGATGGAGGTCTGGGGTCTGACTGAGACCTGGAGAGTCTGAGATGGAGGTCTGGGGTCTGACTGAGACCTGGAGAGTCTGAGATGGAGGTCTGGGGTCAGACTGAGACCTGGAGAGTCTGAGACGGAGGTCTGGGGTCTGACTGAGGTCTGGAGAGTCTGAGATGGAGGTCTGGGGTCTGACTGAGACCTGGAGAGTCTGAGATGGAGGTCTGGGGTCAGACTGAGACCTGGAGAGTCTGAGATGGAGGTCTGGGGTCAGACTGAGACCTGGAGAGTCTGAGATGGAGGTCTGGGGTCAGACTGAGACCTGGAGAGTCTGAGACGGAGGTCTGGGGTCTGACTGAGGTCTGGAGAGTCTGAGATGGAGGTCTGGGGTCTGACTGAGGTCTGGAGAGTCTGAGATGGAGGTCTGGGGTCTGACTGAGACCTGGAGAGTCTGAGATGGAGGTCTGGGGTCTGACTGAGACCTGGAGAGTCTGGGATGGAGGTCTGGGGTCTGACTGAGACCTGGAGAGTCTGAGATGGAGGTCTGGGGTCTGACTGAGACCTGGAGAGTCTGAGATGGAGGTCTGGGGTCAGACTGAGACCTGGAGAGTCTGAGATGGAGGTCTGGGGTCAGACTGAGACCTGGAGAGTCTGAGACGGAGGTCTGGGGTCTGACTGAGGTCTGGAGAGTCTGAGATGGAGGTCTGGGGTCTGACTGAGGTCTGGAGAGTCTGAGATGGAGGTCTGGGGTCTGACTGAGACCTGGAGAGTCTGAGATGGAGGTCTGGGGTCTGACTGAGACCTGGAGAGTCTGGGATGGAGGTCTGGGGTCTGACTGAGACCTGGAGAGTCTGAGATGGAGGTCTGGGGTCTGACTGGGACCTGGAAAGACCTGATGACCCTCCGGACTGACGGACAGTCGTCGCTCCTGGCGATCGTAGCTGGTGTTCTTCCTCCTCGTCATCGCGTTATCACACCTGATAAACCTCCATCAGCGGTGACGGTTTTCTTCCCGCTGCTTCTTTCAGCTTCACAGAGTGAAAACTGAAACCAGTCTGAGGTGTTTTGGTTTTTATTCCCTAATTAAAGCCTCAGAACTTGGAGGATTTCCTCGATCCGCAGCATCTGGATCCAGCAGGAGCGCGAGTTCATCCGCCTGCCAGAGACAACAATGATGGAGGTGGTGAATTGTTGGTGCACAATGGATCCGTTTGGCCTGCGACGCAGAAACCCCCGCAGTCATGCATGCAAGCACGCACACGCGCACGCACGTGCACACCCACGCTCACACACACGCTCACACACACCCACGCTCACACACACACACACACACACACACACATTCTCCTACAACAGTGAGGCCCAGCTGTTTGGGCCTCCACACATGGCCAGTAGAGGCAGGGGAACAGAGGTGGCCCCCAGCAAGTGTGCTTACTGGAGGGTGAAGAGACCCAGGGAGGGTCCCCGAAGCCTGGGGGGAGGATTTAGCAAATTATAACTTTAAGCCTGGAGTGTGTGTGTGTGTGTGTGTGTGTGTGTGCAGGGGATCAGCATGCCTGCAGTGGAAGCCACATTATATGTTTGCAGGATGTGTGCGTGCGTGCATGCGTGTGTGTGTGTGCCTGTGTGTGTGTGTGCATGCGTGTGTGTGTGCACGTGTGTGTGTGTGTGTGTGTGCACGTGTGCGTGTGCATGCTGCAGCGGCCAGTCAGATCAGCGTTTAATGCCGTCCTCGGTAACGAGTTATCACCTGATGAAGTCTGAGGAACGCTTGGCAGCGGCCGCAGAGTTAGCGGCTTCCAGCGCGTTCCGGCCCGCGATCGCGGCTCCGGGGGGCGGACAGGATTCCCACTCTTTCCTTGGAGTTATTTTCAAGGACATTTCCAGGACATCTTCAGGACTTCTCCAGCTGATACAGTACGAGTGAAGTTATCACAGCACAGACTGATAAACTCACCGTGAGATTCTGGAGAAGTGTTCAACAATGTAGCTGATATTTTGTACAGTGATGATGAAGCGGCGACAAAGAGGAGACGAAGCAGCTTAAAAGGACCACAGGAAAGATTAAGAAAGAAAACTCATGACTGCTGCGACTGGCGCTTCAGGTACCTGCAGCCCCCACCAAGCCGTCACAGAGCACAAACTGAAGCTATAATGTTGTTTACTCACCTTTTTCTTCGTAGTTCCACTTTTTAGTGTCTTTCAGTTGATCTGGATCGTTTGCTGGCGGCAGAAGAATCCATAACTATCACTTACAGTGTTTGAATTTACCGCGACGTCTTCTTCCTGCATCAAAACTGAGGATGCAGCGTTAATGACGTCACGTCTGCAGCGTTAATGACGTCACGTCTGCAGCGTTAATGACGTCACGTCTGCAGCGTTAATGACGTCACGTCTGCAGCGTTAATGACGTCACGTCTGCAGGGCAGCGCGGGAAATTCAGACACCGAACTGCAGCTTTATGCAGCACACAGCCTGTTCAAGGCAACGGAGAGAAACGTGGTGGAAACGTTATTTTTGGTATTTAGCGCTTCATCACCCATTAGTATGAAAACACGGACATTTATGTTTGTTTGTTTTTTCATTCTGCCTTTTTAATGTTGCTGTTTACAGGCAGCTGGAAACAAACATCCGTGCGTTTAATGTTTCACCTGTTTGCATTCAGCCACAATGCAACGATGAAGCAGAGGCAGGAACAACAACTTTCCAGGACAACTCAAGCTTTTCCAGGACATTTTACTCTTTTTCTTACTTTCCATGTGTTTTCAATGACTGGAAAAATGTTGAATCATTTTCCAGGTTTTCCAGGCTGCGTGGGAACCCTGGGTGGGGTGGCCCTCGTCGAGCTTTCATCACCGGGACGAGCGTTTGCTCGACTAACCGGGTTGTGCCGGTAACAACTCCTCTCCTCCCGGCCGGGCGGGGGCGTGTCCTGGAAAATTAGCTGCACCAATCAGGTGGCTCGTTTGTTTTTCTGGTTTCATCCTGCGTGATTGTTGCAAAGAAAAATTCCTGCAGTGAACACACACGTTTCTGTTTTCACCATGCTGGAGGGACGTGTGTGTGTGTGTGTGTGCAGCCGTTCACACATTCACATGAGGAGGAGTCGCATATATGAAGCATGTTGGCAAATGCCACACACACACACACACACACACACACACACACACACACACACACACACACACACACACACACACACACACACACACAGCGGCGTGTGTCGAAGCTGAAAGTTTTCTTACTTTGTCAATGTCATCATACTGCCCTCTTTTGTCAGTGAAAGTCAGAGTTGCAACACAAACTCGCTCCTCCTCCGACTCTCAGCTTTTCTTTAGAGGATAATTTATTGTTTTAATTCTCATTTCTGTTTCATTTTTCATTATTTGTTGTTTCTGCGGTGAAAACTGGAGGAAGTGTGAATTAAGATGCAGGTGTTAAAGCTGAAAATGGACCCTGACTGAACTGCGTCGCCCTGTAATTGCAAATCAATAGTGTATTGAGTGTTACATGCAGTCACGAACCTGTGTGGCTTTGCAGATCAGTGCAGAGCGTGTGTGTCCGTCAGGCCGAGCGAGGACTCCAGCAGACGGCTGCAGCGTCCTCGTTTCAAGCTGCCATGCTCAAATTATCCTCGGTCTTTATGTTCAGAATATTCCCGGTGATTCAGGCGAGCGGCTCCTGCAGGCGCCTCCACGCACGCCGACTTACCAGGTTATTATTAACCAGGACTAGTTAACATGTCTGCGAACGGATGCAGATGCAGCATCTTTTCTGGGGATGATGCCGTCACTTTCTTGCTTTTTACGTTTTAAAATGGAGCTGACTGCAAACATTTGTTCACCTCTGATGAGCTGAATTACAGGATCCACGTCTGAGGCTGCAGCAGAACCTGATCCAGACCAAGAACGTCACATTACATCACTGTTCAACATACATAAATACATCAGATAATGTTAATGTTATTATAATTATTAGCATTATTATTAGAAGAAGTAGTTGTAATACAAATAATAACAGTAATAATTTATTACATATTAAATATATTAAATAATAATATATAATATATGCATATATATAACAATGAAAACTGCATGAGCAGCAGCAGAATCAACGAGCAGGAGGTAAAAAAAGCAGAATACATCCACATGAAATCCTCGCTCCTGATAAACCTTCCGGCTGTTTATAGCTGAGTATTTAAGAAGCGGATGAAATGAGTCATAATTCACCTGAAACTGGATTAAATGTTGTGAAACTCGCAGATGTCACAGCTTGCAGTGTAAACAACAACAGGAATAAAACAAACATCCAACAGAAAACACTCCTGAAGATGCTGTTCTCTCTTTCTGTATCTGGACTCATTAAAAAGGGAAATTTTCACATCTGAACACACTTTTCCTCCTTTTTCTCTCTTCATTAAATAAATGTTTTAAATATGAGAATAAAACTGACATATTGTTGTTATCATGGATAAGTGACATGAATCAGATGTGTGTGATGAGTGTGGGATGATCTGGTTTGTGGAGCCGGTCTGTGTTTTCACAGAGAGCAGCTCCCCCGGTGGACACATGCGGTACTGCTCAGCCTCCTCTCCGTCTCCCTGCTGCCCTTCCTGCAGGTTTCATGTGGACTGGGAGGGAGAGACGAGCTGGATCAGAGTCTATAATCCAGCTGGGGTGTGGGAGCAGTCAGCCGGACCTCCAGACCGGTCTGAGACGGACCCGGGTCGCAGTTCTGGGGTCAAACCCACACCTGAAGGTGTTGCAATCCCCGCTTTACCTGCATGTCCTCCCAGCTTCCCGCAAGGCCACAATCCTCTTACTGGTCACTGCTTCTTGCTCCACTAATGCCATTAAAAATCCAATCCGTCCCGCTTTATCCACTTACGGGGACAATGGCGTCTCTGCGGGATTAGGGGAGTAAATCCAGCCGGAGCAGAGGTGAGAGTGATTGGTGACTCGTTATCTGACCGTGTCTGAGGCTTTTCTGATTCCCATCGCCGGCTCCGATGTCTGAGCTGTAAACTGGGATGCATATTTCACAGTTTTTATCTGTTGGTTTTCCTCTCGAACTCGTGCGACATGGAAATAACTCCAGGCAGAAAAAATGGATTTGATGTTTGCAACAGAAGGCAGCTTCTCATCAGCAGCTCCTCTGAACATCAGCCACGAGCCGGCGAGGAGGAATTCAACCTGCAAAGATGTTGTTAATTTCTATTTTTACACCTGCACTCTGCTTGTAATTGCTGCATCTGAGCCTTTTATCTCGGTCTCGCTTTATTATCTTCACAAACCCGCGCTGGTTTCCTTCCTCTGGCTTCTTCTGTTTCTGCAGAAAACGAGTTCCTGACACCCAGAGACGCTCCCCACCCCCCGAAAGTCACAGCGACAGGACACGCTTGCTCTCAGCATCCATACGGGGGGGATTTATCAGGAGCACACCAAACTGGAAACTATTTATTTTGTATTTATTTGTATTTTTTTAATCATTAAAAAGAAGAGACATGAGAAAATATCTGAATTATCATTTAGTGAATGATTATTTTACATAAATCATCTTCACGTGATTTAATATTTACTGAAAACAAATCATCTGAAGATTTGATGAGAATCTTCTGAAAATAAATAAAAAATACCCTGAAAATATCTAAAGTAATTAAAAAAAATATCTAATTTATTATCATAATTTATTTGTCAATGGTCCTTTTTTCAAAAATAATGTTTCATTAGTTTCTTATTTAATAAATGAATATATTTGAATGTGTAAATGTTTAAACATTAATTAACATTTTTTTATTTCTAAATTAGGGATGTGCAATATAATCGGCCCCCTATCACTATCAGCCTATATCGACCTTAAAACTGAGTATCGGACATCGGCCACCCCACCGATATTTAACTGATCAGCCTGCTGTTTCTAAAGGTTGAAAAAAAAATTCTTCAAAAACTTCTTTTTTACAGATTTTAAAACTTCTAAAGACTATGGGTGGGAAAAAATATTGATACACTAAAATATCAAGATATTTTTATCTGCTGATATATTATATTAACTTTTAAAAACGTGTTATCAATCTATATTACTAAAGAAATATCGCGATATTTTGTTGTTCTGTTATGAAACCTAACAAGAATTCACAAATTTCAGGACATTTTCATATGCTGATAACATATTAATATTTAAAAACACGGTATGGATCAACACCACGTTGTGTCGTTGCTCCAGACGTGGAAATGAACCGTTCTGGTAACCAAGACACGGCTGAAACATCTGTTTCCCAACGTCATCGTGCAAACGTCTCAATAAAGTTTTGAATTTTCTAAACGTGACATAAACAAATAAATATATGACATAAATACAGCTTTGAAGTATTCACTTTAAAGAAGTGACGAAGCAGAGACGAAGACACGACAAAGCCGCAACGAAGAAGCGACGAAGCAGAGACGAAGACACGACAAAGACGCGACAAAGACGCGACAAAGACGCGACAAAGCCGCAACGAAGAAGCAACGAAGCAGAGACGAAGCAGAGACGAAGACACGACAAAGACGCAACGAAGACGCAACGAAGCAGCGACGAAGACACGACAAAGACACGACAAAGAAGTGACGAAGCAGAGACAAAGACGCGACAAAGACGCAACAAAGAAGCAACGATGAAGCGACGAAGACACGACAAAGAAGTGACGAAGACACGACAAAGAAGTGACGAAGCAGAGACAAAGACGCGACAAAGCCGCAACGAAGAAGCGACGAAGCAGAGACGAAGACACGACAAAGATGCGACAAAGAAGTGACGAAGAAGCAACGAAGAGGCAACGATGAAGCGACATAGCAGCGACAAAGACACGACAAAGACACGACAAAGACGCAACGAAGAAGCGACGAAGCAGAGACGAAGACACGACAAAGAAGTGACGAAGCAGCGACGAAGCAGAGACGAAGACACGACAAAGACGTGACAAAGCAGAGACAAAGACGCAACGAAGAAGCGACGAAGCAGAGATGAACTAGAGATGAAGCAGCAACGAAAAAGCGACAAAGAAGAAACGAAGAAGAGACGAAGAAGAGACAAAACAGAGGGAGAAAAAATCATTTTCCAGGACGTTTGACTTTTTTCTCATTTTCCATGTGTTTTACATGACTGGAAAAATGTTCAATCATTTTCCAGGTTTTCCAGGTTTTCCAGGGCGGTGGGAACCTGCTACTGATCACTTCTGTCTCCGTGTCCCCCAGAGACCCGGTCTTATAGGGGACATGATGCTGCAGGGGCTCTCAGAGACCTGCTGGTCTAAAGGGCTTCAACAGGAGGGTTCCAGGACCAGCTCCCGGTCCCTCCTCCACCTCCAGCTCGTGTCTGCTTCAGGTGAAACTCGTCCTACGTCAAACAGTGTCCAAGCCTTCGTGGTCCTGGACCGAAGCCGGCTGGAGACCAGCGAGGCGTCCTCTGCTTTCAGACAGGACGCCGTTGTCCCGTCGCGTCCTCGCAGGTCTGCAGAGGCCCACATACGGAGACGCACTCCAGCTGGAACACAAAGACGACACAGCCATGACAGAATGGGACGCCTTTCCTCTGAAGACGCTGCTCGCCGGAGACGAGGAGGAGGAGGAGGAGGAGGAGGGGGACAAAAGAAGAGCGGTTCAAAAACACTTCTGAACGCCAGATCAAAGAGGAGCATGTGCACGGAGGGAAAATAAAACCCTAAACGGTGAGAAAACAAGGCGATAGGAGCAGACGCCGGGCAGGAGACACCTGTCGGACCGGACCGGTCCGTTTCCAGTCCAAACTGGTCCAGAGTCCATTTATATTTAACTCTATCGGTGTAATGATCATTTTAGGTTTATTCATTTACACTTTTTTCCATCGCTTCCACATGAAACCGTTAAATATCACATTATTTCTACACTCAGTCACTCAAACCTGCCAACGTCACCTCACATCAGCAGAACCATCACCACAATCAGCCTTCACACAGTTTTCAATGCAGATATTCACCTTTTTCAAATAACTAGACACAATGTTCTAGCTACCACACTAAAATCTATCAGGAAGTAGCTTAATTTCCCATTTTAAACACAACCATGAATGCCACACGCATTCATCAGAGCCGTAGACTCGGTCCTCACAGGTGGAAACCATGACGGCGTTACCGAACACCAACCGATCACTCCTGCACTGCAACAACTCAAATCTAACCTATTTTTCTCATTTCTGGTCCAAATATCTCATCACACTCAAACTACGACAAAAATATCTAAAGAGAAACATTTCAGTGAGATAAAGGAGCTTGTTTTAAGGCGATGCATCTTATTTTAAGAAATCTTAAGAAGTTTTTTTATGCCATTGGCAGAAGTTTTTTACTTACATTACAAGCAAAAAATCTTGGCCCCTCTCACTGTAAAACAAATTTGTTTTTTTGTTTTGCTTGTAATACATAAGCAAAAAATTATAATTTATATTTCTTGAAATACTGTAAGATGCAGAAAAACAAATGTTTCTCTGTCGTATTTTGAGTGTGATGAGATATTTTGACTAGAAATTAGAAAAATCTACTTGCTAAGATTTGAGTTTTTGCAGTGTACTTTCTACTTCTACTCAATTTTTGACACTTCTGGAGATAAAGGAACTTGTTTGAGGACAAATGCATCTCGTTTCAATAAATCTAATCAAGAAAATTCAGGGAGGACGATTAAAATGTCCGACTAACAAATTTGAGTGAAACAATGCAGAGACAGCTTTGCTTCAGCCGCCTCCATGTGTGATGAGTGTACTTTGCTTTCATTTCTATTGCAGTACTATACAGTACTGCATCCACAGTAGCAACAGATTTACTCCTAAAATATAATATTTTTGATTCATTTATTGCTCATGTCGACTTCTATTTGCTGTCTTCGCTCTTATATGGCTCATATATGTGGAGCAAATCTATAAAAACAAGAGCTTTACATTTAGAGCAACAGTGTGTAAATGATGATGTACATGTGATAAAATGGGAAATGTGTTTGTGAGGTGACACAAATGCTTTCTTTTGAGATGTGTTTACAATATTTTGCGTGAGCAATAACTTTGGATTTGTGTGTAAAGTTTTGAGAAATAGACAAAGAGCTTTGAAAATGTGTGTAAGCAGCTGAAAAAACCTGTAATAACTAAAGCAAATCCAGCTGCTTTAACAGACTGAACCTGTAAAATGTGGCTGATAAACATGAATAACATCATATAAAATATATTCTGAGATGGTCACAAACACATTTATATCACACGTATAATTCATGGAATAAAATCAGACTCCTACAAGAACAAATCAGAATTAGGCTATAAACACAAAATCTACAACATTTTACTACAAAAAGAGGAACAACAGAAAAAACTGATGGAAACTGATTTAAAAAGAGATAAAATGCTGCAGTAATAGATCACATTGGAAATAAAAAGGCTCAGTTTAAATAATCTGTAAAAACCTGGATTTTATTTTTGGCAGGAAATTAAAGCACAAAATTTCATTCAACAATTTATTTATTTAAACTTTTCTTAGAAGTTTTTTAAAGAACTTCCAAACATAACAGACATTTTCTGCATCAACAGCTGATTTTCTCGCTTTTTTGTTATAAATTCTTTCTTTCCAACGAGTGTTAGATGTTTGTTTCTAGATGAAGCTGCAGATGTTTCAGGGCTGTTAGCATTAGCGTTAGCATTAGCATTAGCTGGTGCTGCATCCATCCTCCAGCTCTGCTTTGTTATCTCCACTCTCTAATCCGTATTTAATAACCTGGAGTGGGTTTTTGCCTCTTTAGGGTTTGGGACCATTTTTATCTTCATTATTTAGTTTTAATTCTTCTTTACAATGTTAGCTACAGGCTAGCGGCTAGCTGAGTGTCTTCTTCTGCTTGTTTATTGAACTCTGACAGATTAGCGCCCCAAGGTGGGGGGAGGCTACATTGCAGCCCATCCAGTCATAAATAAGTGTAAATATACGGTCCTCGCGGCCTCTAGGTGGCGCTGGAGGCAGAGCTTGGACCGCACCCCGTGATGAAGAATCAGTGGTCTAATGAAATATTTGTATTTGTTTTATTTTTTAAATATAAGCAAAGCTGCATCGTGTTAATAGTACGAAAAAGTTTATATAAATTTAAAAATAATTTTTTAGGGGTCGTCCTTGCAGACCGGACCGATGACACGAAAAACATCCTCCTCCTCCCTACTCTTCACTTCTCCGTGTGATAAAACTCCCCCCCCCTCCTCACCTCACCTCGGCTGATGACCCGGGTCTGCAGGAGGTCAGGGACCTTCGTGGGACCTTCGTGGGACCCGGAGGATCGGCTCTGACCGAGTGCTGCACCTTGTTCTCCACAGAGTTGGCCTTCCATCACCTTCCATCAGAAGCGTGTGTGTGTGTAAACTTCTTATTTCATGCAATTTCAGGCATTTTCATACCTGAGAAACTGTTTAATCTTTCATAAATGCGGCCGACGGATGAAAAATCAGTTTTGTTTTCAGCTGTGAAGCACCAGACGCAGGTTCCCACCCGGAGGTCCAGCTGTGCTCCGGTTTAGGTTAATTACCACGTGATGATAAATGTGAGAATAATTTCCCGTGGATGGACGTAGCTTCCACCGCGTCCGACTGTTTGCAGGCTGCCACCAATATTTTCAGATGTTTTATTATATGAGGTAACATACAACATACGTTCACATGGGCGTGAAAATGAATATTTAGAAATATACAGCGGAGTTTCTGCTTCTTACTGAATCAGTATCGAAGCATTAAAATCAAGATTGACTCAAATGGAATTGGATGGCGCGGTTCGTAACGATGAAAGCAGTTTAAGAGCAGATGATGAAAATGAAAGCGTCGGATGTTCCTGCTTCTCCTCCAGCTCAGATCTGCAGTGATGATGGTGTCTTTGTTCTGTTCCCATCAGGAACATCTCCTCCGCCTCACCACGCTGCTTTCTGCTGTCATGACTGATGTGCAGGTTTTAATCTAACAGCGTTTTTGTTCTGAACTTGGGGAGGGAAATAAAAACGCTCGTGCATCATAAATGAGGAGGATCGGGTGGAGTCTCTCCTCATTTTCTTCATCAGAAGCAGCAATAGCTGTTTATAAATCCAGCTGTGAGGCGTCGCTGATGTTCCAGATGAGAAGGTGAGTGTTGGTGTGGCCCCCCATGAAGCAGAACATCCTTTTCCTGATTTAACGTTTTCTCACGGAGGTATGCTCAAATACGGATTTTTATCTTCTAAGCTGCATTGCGCTCGCATCCAGAACCCTTCATCTTTAAAGGTGCCATGACATCAGATGTCCCTTTTCTGGGGGTTTTGGGGTCTAATATGATCTGTTGTGCACTGATGAGGCCATGTGAATGTCAGAGTGAGAATCAAAGTTCCTGTTTATGGTCTGTCAGCTTTGTCTCTCTGCTCAGAAACAGTTGAATCAGACAGCAGCTTATCGTTCTACGTCGTTCTATCATTCTACGTAGTTCTATCATTCTACGTAGTTCTATCATTCTACGTAGTTCCATCATTCTACGTAGTTCCATCATTCTACGTAGTTCCATCATTCTACGTAGTTCCATCATTCTACGTAGTTCTATCATTCTACGTAGTTCCATCATTCTACGTAGTTCCATCATTCTACGTAGTTCCATCATTCTACGTAGTTCCATCATTCTACGTAGTTCCATCATTCTACGTAGTTCCATCGTTCTACGTAGTTCCATCGTTCTACGTAGTTCCATCGTTCTACGTGGTTCCATCGTTCTACGTAGTTCCATCGTTCTACGTAGTTCCATCGTTCTACGTAGTTCCATCGTTCTACGTAGTTCCATCGTTCTACGTGGTTCCATCGTTCTACGTGGTTCCATCGTTCTACGTGGTTCCATCGTTCTACGTGGTTCCATCATTCTACATGGTTCCATCATTCTACGTGGTTCCATCATTCTACGTAGTTCCATCATTCTACGTAGTTCCATCATTCTACGTCGTTCCATCGTTCTACGTCGTTCCATCGTTCTACGTAGTTCCATCGTTCTACGTAGTTCCATCGTTCTACGTAGTTCCATCATTCTACGTAGTTCCATCATTCTACGTAGTTCCATCATTCTACGTAGTTCCATCATTCTACGTAGTTCCATCATTCTACGTAGTTCCATCATTCTACGTAGTTCCATCATTCTACGTAGTTCTATCATTCTACGTCGTTCCATCATTCTACGTCGTTCCATCATTCTACGTCGTTCCATCATTCTACGTCGTTCATTCGCTCCAATCAGAGCACACCATCAAGCAAACAGCCTCCCCCTCCCTCGCTGATTCAACTGCATAGTGGAGCTGAGTAACTGCTGAGCAGTCAGGTCTGGTTTTAAAGCAAACTTGTGCAGCAACACTGAGGGAGGGGGCCACAACCTTGTCATTACCTGTAAGTTTATTTATTTTCTAAATATTATCTGATAAACGTAGCTCACTGTCTGAAGTGCACATGTTGCTAGCAGTTAGCCTTTAGCAAAGTCCAACTGCAGCTTGACCTACTTTCTCTAAATAAGGTCATAGCCAAATAAGGTGTAGCCAATCAGAATGAAGTCAACGTGGTCTCCAGGTAAAGCTCCATATCATTACTGCATCCAGCTGTTTTACTGAGGAAGGAGGTCTGGCTGCCAAAACAACCCCCCGCTGTAAAA